>QEWY01001804.1:0-50865 GCA_006503575.1 Baylisascaris schroederi
CGGGACGTCCCGCACCCAAACTGAGACTCATACCACTAGACCGCTGAGCCATGAGCGAGCTGTCACGGCAGCCAGGTAGTGTAATTTTGCTAGTACGGACCATGGCAGGGTTTGGAAACACGAATGCAGATAAAGCGCGTCTAGTCGTAGCTGTAACGGTCTAATCTCAAAAGGCAAATAGAAAGAGCACAGAGGCGTCAACTGTTCCAAGATGGGTCAACGGTAGATGATGAAGGTCTTTCGACGTTCCTCAATACTTGCATTTTGCAAAGCACGAAGAATACAGGTTGTAAATTTCAACACTTTTCAGCAGTGATGGAACATTGCAACCTCCAGTGCATAATAGAATGTCCCGAGCATCGTATGCGGTAAAAAGAGTTTCACTTGTAGGCTTAGGAAAACGTTTCTGCTGAAAATTAATGTGGGCCACATGAAATTTTATATTGGAAGCGTTCAGCTGCCATAATCTCAACCAACTATCGAATACATCAAGGTCCTTCTAAATGGAAATTTTGGGCAGGATCAGGCAGCAGATAACAATTATTGAGATCATCAGCAAAGACCTTTATACTACTCAAAGTGTTTTGAGAAGCGTCGTCAATATAATTAAGGAGAAAATGAGGACCTAAGACACTTACTTCCCTGTGGATCACAACAAGTAATTATTGTGGAACGGAGTAGCTATCATTAATTCTTGCTTGAAAACTTTACTTACATAAAGATACGCCAACCCGTTTGAGGAAAGAGTGATATTTTTATAGATTCAAGAGGAGCTTTTCATGACAGACTTCATTAAAGACCTTCATGTGATTAATATGCATAATTTCGGTCTGAACTTTAACATTCAACGTAGACAATCAACGGCTTAAAAACGGAACAAGTTGCGACACCGTGGATCGACCAGGGGCAAAACCTCGTGGATTTAGGAGGTGGTTTCGCATAAAGTGATATATTACGCATCTCTGGCAACTAACTCGTCAACCTTTAAAGCGGATGAGGTCAGGTTTCACGAGATCAATCGGGCGATAGCGTTTTAAAGAGGCAGAGACTGGTTTCTTCAACAAAGATGCGAAGAACATGCACTTCTAAAGAAAGGAAAGGGATGAGCAGGACGGATAAAACACAATCGCAAGCAGCCGGGTGCAAACAGGACCCCTTGCACCAAGGGGTAAATCGCCCCAAAGGACCATGGAGTCTCGAGACCACTTCTGACAACCGTTGTTAGGTACATCCATTAGAAGCATATTTCTTGTTTCAAATGTGATTTTTAAGCTTTATAAGAAAACCAATGACGAGGAACATTAGCAGGTATGGAATTTCCTTCACGATGCTTCATGACGAAGAAGAGTGAAAAGGGTTCATCGTGGGCATAGGCGAAGCATCGGCGGCAGTACACGAAATGCGAACAACTATCAAGCAATGCGCTTATGTAGGAGTGAAATACATAACGATATAGGGATGAAATTGCAAGAATATTACCTTTCGCATTCATTCGTCCCTTCATCGTTTGCTGCACGTCACCTTGCCGGGCTCAGTAATGCCTCTTTCTTTGTTCCCGCTACAGGAACAACGGACAGATAAAAACAGGTTGTAAGAACACTTGAACAGATAGGAATAACTTGTTAGAATACTTGGGCAGGTAGAAGGAACTTGAAGTTCCTTAATTATCAGCTTGGAGATAAGAGATTGCGAGCGAATTCCCTTCTACTTTTGCCAGCAAAAATCATTTATGTTTTTCGAAAAATTTTGTATAGATTTATCAATAAATGAAAAAGAATTTCATCTCTGAGTGAAAAAGGATGAGAATTTTACAATTGTTTGTATACGAAGCAATGGTTTGGTGTATTTGCTTCAAGACCGAACGATAAGACAATTGGTATGATTTCACGAGAAATTTTGAAGAGCGTACTCCACCACCTTTTCGCGATGCGAGACAGACAACGGATTCTGGCTGCTACACTAGCAGAACGTTATGCTCTGTCAGGTCCTACCATGTTGAACAGACCCCCAGAAGTTCGTGGGGTGACGACTGCGTGTCTGATCCTCAGTGATCATCCCGGCTAAGTATGGAATGGCAAACTGCTACTGTAGAAGCAGGAGGGCTAGCAACGCGAACGTCACTACCGCAAACTTCAATCGCTAAAAGGTTGAGTATGGAACTCGAGAGATTTGCGCCGACCCTTGGCGAATGGACGGATTGTCACGTGATCACGTGATATCTTAATTGTGGTGCGGAATTATTAGCAAGGATTTTGAAATTTTTTTGAGATATCTGCTAGATATTGGAAGGATTTCGCTTCTTTCGAAAATATGGCCAGCAGATAAGAATGTCACCTCACGTTGATTTTTTGAAAGAAAAAAAAATTTGGAGTGAGCAAGTTTATGCATAAATGAGAATCATAATAGTGTGGCATTGCAACTTGAACATATTGAACCATCTACGATAACCAGTGTACAAAATATTTCCATCATCCTTCGATCCAGTCATCCTTATCCATGGCGGTCGCCATTTCAACTTAATGTTCGCGGAGGACATTTGCAATACTGAAATTTGCATAAATATTACCACTATAATATCGACTTTTTTCGGCACATTTTGTTCTTAATCAAATAATAAACAAATATTTATTCATATGAGACTTGAGGATTTATAGGATTCCATTAGAAAACCATTCAAAAACAAATGGAGGCAGAAAAAGTGAAAACATTTGAAAAAAGAAAGCACTTCAGCATATTTCCGGTGATATGATTTTAAAGGTTGCTGTTGGATGCGTACTCAACACTTGTTTCGCTGATAACATCAGTGGAATAGATGGAGTGATTTCATACATCTATAT
Source organism: Baylisascaris schroederi (assembly GCA_006503575.1). Taxonomy (NCBI): domain Eukaryota; kingdom Metazoa; phylum Nematoda; class Chromadorea; order Rhabditida; family Ascarididae; genus Baylisascaris; species Baylisascaris schroederi. The sequence continues at coordinate 2,838 of QEWY01001804.1, forward strand.
CTATCCTATGCAGCATTCTGGTTCAAGCTTCTATACAGTTAATATCTACATTTTTATGTTTGATACCGTGAAGCGAGATATAGTCATAGCCAGGATTAGATGATAACCATTATTTCTATGAGAAGTGAAAAAAAACTTGTCTGGAGATGCGAACATGAGCCCTTCCATTTTCCGAGTGGATGCTTTAACGACTGAGCTATAACAGACCCACTCGCCGGCTAATATGTGTTAGTTTAGTTGCATAAGCAATAAATTCGAAACCATCCAAAAATCGGTGAGAAAATTTATGACGGAAAAGTTCATCTTTTTTGGAACAATGTGAATTCTTCATTATGCCATACCTCCGCATCTCGCCCTACTTGCCCAGGCTTTCCTCTCGGTCCTGGGTCACCAGCTCGTCCTGGTGTTCCCGCAGAGCCTTCCGATCCAATCATGCCCTCCAGTCCTTGTTTGCCCTCACCAGCCGGTATGCCTCTTTCACCTTCTTTCCCTGGGGCACCGGCATCGCCACGGGGACCTCTAGGACCTTTACGATTTATTGGTCTCTCAGCATCTTCGCCCTTTTGACCAGGTGTGCCCGGGAAACCTTGTTGACCTGAAAATCAAGATATTTAAATTTTCGGTGAGCAAATAAACGAGCACTGATTGCTTATTTTAAGTTCTTTGCAAATGCTTTCACGCAGGATCTAAATTGAAGCAATAATAGTGTCGCCAAGAACCAGCATTTCGCCATAGCGAAAATAGAAGTGTTCGAGATGGTTTCCTTCATCTCTAAAATATTTTTTCCTTTTGCAGAAGAATCTTGAAAAGTTGATGAATAAAATAAAGATCGATCGAAAAGTTTCTGATGCAATCGCCGCATAAACGTGGCTCACAAGATTGAAGGCTTTTAACCTCTTTCTAAGAGAATCTTCAACTCGACTTTGTCCGTGACAAGCCCTAAATTCACAATGGTTTATTTTTGTTGACACTGACTTAGCGGCCTGCACTAATTAGCCGCAAAATAAATTATCCCATTACTGGTGGGAATTTCAGTTTTGAAGGAGATTGAACGATCCTGATGCTATGTACTATGGTAAGGTTTCAGATGCTCCGTTAAAAAAATAAGAATCTATTCTTCCTTTCCTTTTGTCCTGACCCCTCTTCCTCCCTCTATCTTAGTAATTCTTTGTTGCAAATTAGTTTCATACTATTTCAAAATTTTTCAACGCTGCTACAATTTCCTCAACTCGTGCTAAAATTATTCGTTTTTTCTTCTTGTTTTTGTTGCGAAATTTTCAAAGGTCATATTTATATCTCTAATATAAGCAGAATTCTCAAAAACCGTTTTAGAATTACAGCTGTGAAAGAAAGAATTTCATCCAGTGCAAAGTGACCGCTCACATACACGAAGAGTCGCCCAATTACAACAATGGAGTTGAAAGTGCACAAACCTTCAGCTCCGGGTGATCCCATTTCACCTGGGGGCCCCGGTTGTCCATCTCTACCAGGATACCCTGGGATGCCAGCAGCACCACGCATTCCTCGTGTACCGGGCTGACCAGAGGGCCCTCTTGGTCCTGCCTCACCGGCTGGACAGGTAATGCAACCCTTTAAGAAGCCAAGCTTTAAAGTCTTCTTCACTTCAACTTATGTATTGTACTGAAGTATTTTAAACAGTCCACACTTAAATAAAATGCTTTTGATAATCAGCAGACACCATAAATAACAAAAAACGCGCCAGAAGGGTTGGTACAATATGCGCTTTTGCATTCCGCCTTGCTGATCAAACAACTTCATAAGCTGCAAAAAAAATATTGTATATGAAACATGAGGCCTCTAAATTCTAGTCAATTAATTAACATTAATTAACCACTCATTTTTCGCGACCCAATCGATTTAAAATGAAAAACCAATCGATTTGACATTCATATACTCATTTTTTTTCGCTTCCGAATATTTATGTCTTCTTTCGAAATTAGTCAATACTTTGAGAGGCGGTCATGTGGTTAACATTTTATACACCAAATTTCTTTTCTTTAACTTCAGTGGCTATCTAGTGGAATCTATCCGACAGCCGGACACAATCACACACAAACAGATGTGAATAGTTCGTCGAGAAACGTCCTCACTAGGGTTAAGCACTTAGTGTTAGGTCTAATAAAGAAATGAAACACTCTTTATTTCGTTGAAATTGCACATTAGTCTTCGCAATTGAAAATTATCGAACGTCAAACCTGCCTCGTCAGATTATTTCTACGATTGTAAAACTATCTTGTAGAGCCATACCTACGGTGGTAAGATTCCGTAGTGCAGCGATAAAGTTATCTAACTCGGTTTTTTCTACATTGCTAATGCCTCCTTATTGAGCTACTTCCATAAGGGTAGCATGTTGAATCGAGTTCTCTTTTTATTGACAAACAACCTCATTAGATCATTCTATAACGGTTAAATCGGTAAATACAGTCCCTTTCGTCGTTAAAACTGCCTATTCTGGTTCATTCCTCTAGGATCTGTCCAGAAAGTCTTGCAAAATATCACTATATATTGCATCAATGAAGCACCTATTTTACACTGCTGAAAGTCATGCTTACCACAAAAATCGACGCTAAAATATCTTCATTATCGCCCCCATCAATTCCATCTTTGCCTGGTACCCCTGGACTTCCATCTTGTCCTTTCTCGCCACTGGCACCCATTGGCCCTGATGGACATGACTTCTCGACACACGCTTCAAATGATCATATTTAATGGCTGATAAGCGATTAGCTAAACTTGAAACTCATTGCGATTGTTAAAGAGCATAAACATCGATGAATACTTAGTTTATAAATTTTTCAAATGTTGGAATCTTTCTGAAATGATACTGTGCAAAAAAGATTACTGTATGAAAAAAAATGGAAATTTTACCAAAGCAACATATCTAAATGTTTTGTTTTAAAAAGCTTATATCTAAATGTTAACACTGTTGGTGCACCTATCATCGGTCATCATCATATACTCAACCATTGATTCGTATAATCGTATACTAGGAATATTTGGAAATAAAATTGGGAATTTTATTTCGTGGAAATATTTCCCTAAATGTAATACTTTTTTAAAGCTGAAAAACGAATAAAGATATTCTACTATTTTAAATAAACTTCAAAATTGAAATAATAGAACGAACCGCATTCATTAGCGGCACCAACGGCGACAGCAGTTGTCCTATACTGATTATTTCTTCGTAAACGATTCGATGGAGTACCGGCACCAAGTTGTAGCATTACTTTCCATAAATCGTCATTCATCACATTAAAAAAAAAGAATTTTTTTTTTCTGCACACTTCTTAATACTATAATGATGTTAACTTGAAGAAATTAGGCCACTGTTAATATATTTCAGGCTTCGAATGCTTATGGAAAGGAATTGAAGTCATAAGTTATGCAAATTCGATTTGAAAAACATTCAAATTTCATTAAAAGCGTACGAAATGTTTATGTGAAGTCGAAAAATTTAAACTTGGATTGAATCCAACTTTTATTAAAAACCCAAAGTTTACGTTGTTTTTTTTTTTCAGAGAGCTAAATTTAAGCGTTGAGATCGAAAAAATTGAGATGGTTGAAAATAAGAATTGCTCAAATCAATTATGCTTCTAAAGCAATATCTTCGTTGAAGACTTATTGCATTAAATAATAAGCAAAAATTAATAATATCCAACAAAAAGAAACCTTGATTGAATCCATTTCTTCATCGAATTCTGCCCAAATATTGCGTACTTCATTATGAATGCCCATAACGACGGTCATTGCGATGATAAAGACACCCAATGAAACCGCTATCGCCCATCCAACAATTCCGTTCATTCGCATTTCAATCTTCAACAATGCACTTTTCCTCCCTATCCATGAGAAAATAAGCTGGAAAGCGCGCCAGGCGTACCTTCGGCATTTCTGTCGGTGGGATCAAGCGATTGTTCACCCATTTTTTGATGAAATGGCTGGTCAGTTCTTACAAAGGCAATGTGAAAGTGGTTCATCCGACTAAAATTTCAAAATTTTGCATAAAAATACAATTGTATATTGCGTTTGGAGACGAAATGAATGAATTCTGTTACATGAAACGATATAAATGTTGAATGGTGAATATGCAAATTTCCTGACACTTTTCAATGCACATAAACAAGCTAATAGTAAATGGAAGACAGTATCGAAAACGTTTATCTTATGTAAATTATTTTTATGTGTTCAGGCCCACGATTCGACAACTTAAATGACTGCAGAAGTGGACATATGTAAACTGAAGAGATATAAACTGATATAAATTGATATAATACTCGTACAACGCCTATAAATAAACAAATCTAATTTTTATTTAAACTTATATTTGTTTTTTGCATTTATATTTACATTTGTTTCTTATACTCATGTTTATACTTGCAGTTATAGTTATCTAAACGTTCCGAAGTGGAAAAACGTTTTTAAAAAAAAAAAAAGCATGTGAGCATAAACAGCGAGAAGGAGCAAAAGGTTTGTGAAGCTATAGATTAAGCGAACAGACAATTAATTCGCAAGAACAACAATCATGTGATAAGATAAATATAAACCAATGCAACACTAGTATAACAAGTATATAATGTGTTGCGAATATAAACGATATATGACAATGATATAACAAACATAAGCTAGTTTAGTATTGACATAATAAACGATAATTTTGGTATAATAAAAATAAACGATATATAACATCAGTGTTACAAATATAAGCTGGATATAAGATATAAACTTAATGAGCATTCCCAACTTATCGTGCCTTATTAACAGCTGCAAGCATATACAGTATCAGCATTTGATCATCGAAACTTCCGTCTCGACAACGGCAAAAATTAGACATAGAGCACGAAAAGAAATTGTAAAAGCCGTAATGTCGACAGCGTTTGTTGATGTGAATACTCTCTTCATAAATACCGTCTTCGATACTGAATGCGCAGAATTTATAGTAAGGTCAGTGATTAGATGATTACCTATTTTAGGTGTTTTGAAACGACACTCCACTAGAATCAACAAATGTAGAACGCATAATAACGGCTCATTTATCAATGCTGATTCAATGACCTCATTTAGAAGCGTTTATGACATTCATTCGGTTTTTCATTTTGAACTTTTTAAATAGCGCCTTGTAGAAGGAAGGAACACCGTCTTTCGTTGTTACATCGGCCAATCACGTTCGATTGTCGCATTTAAGTTTCGACAGTTAGGGTTAAGCTGCTTAAAATTCCTAATTTTTCCACTGAAACCAATAAACTGATAATAAGTGGCTGAAAAATTCACGCGATTCTTTGAACTACTAATCCAAACTCAGCGATCAAATAGTAAAATTTAGCCGGGAAGGAATGCAAAACATTGTTTACTAGTGTGACCTGAAAGCTTGAAGGTCCGGGACTCATCTGGTAAAACAGACGTATAGGTCGACATAAACTAGATCAGACCACACGCAGACGAGCAAATGGAGTATGCTTGACTTTTTGCATTAGTTTGAGATGAATGAATGAGATCACTAATCAACCAAAAAAAGGCAACTTTTCAACGTTCTCCAGGCTATTCCACCTACAGATCCAACGCATAATATACAGATGGAGGCTTATGGTCTTTCAGTGTTGCTTGCTTATAATATCTCCTTTTATTGCGCGTAAGATGAAAGATTTCACACTAAAATCCATTTTATTGAATTTAATCCACATGAACAAACAAGCAAAAAACATGACAACAAAGAAAGATGTTCGGATAACCAAATAGATAGAGAGACAGATAAACCGATGATATTACCATAATCAATAACCACTCCGAGAAAAACCAACAGCTGTGACGATCATTGTTAAGAGGCTAACATATCACTATTACAACGACCTCAAAAACAGTAATGAAAAAGACAGTAAACAGTAATATCAATAAAAGAAAAAAAAACCACCACAATTCGAATAATTCATACGAGCAATAATTAGAATGATTTCAACGTTTTTGAAATGCAAAAAATATTTGAAAAGTTTCCATAACTCTTTTTCGGGACTGAATGAGACCCTCAGATGTGCAGACAACAAATAATCCAAATAAAAACAGTGAGGCAAGGGAAGGGGGAGAGGTGATGAACTGCAACAGCCAACTGCAAAAGAATGGCTTGATAGTTAAAAGTAAACGATGGATTTGATTCAACATCGAGCCGAACAATGCCCAGTTCATATAAAAAAAAAGAGGAAACCAGCTGGTCATCTTATTTCGATGACCATTTCGATGGATCCAACTGCCATTAAATAAACTTACTCAAAAAAACCTATAAGCTATCACCTCTCATCGAATAGAAAAGTTGGGAGAGGAGAAAAATTAACAGAGAATTTTAAGAGACAAAAGCTAAGTGGAATTTGTGAAGAAAAACGGATGAAAATCATCGAAAAGGCTGAAAATAAAAACAAAAAAATCCGTATTTTCAAAATAAACGGTTAATTCAGGATGAAATATCAATTTAAAAAAGTTAAGTTTCCAAGCATTCAGCCAACGAAGATCATTATCATGGCCAAAAACTTCCAAAAAATGTACTTAAAATCAGCTTTCAAATACACGCAACATCTGAAATTCTAGTAGATAATATAACTTAAGTTTTTTACTTCGCCAACATCCCAAGCATTTAGCAAAGCAAGCAATAAACTCCAGCCATTAAACCCGAATGGTATTCACTAACGGGCAAAGAAAGATGGTATTTTCTTTAATTGCCTTTCCTTACAACAGTCCAGCCAACCTCCCTGACAGCTACCCAACGGGTGTGGTTTTGATCTGGAACAACATTGCACCTACAGCAACAACATCCCAGAAAATCTTCTGTATCCCTCTGCCAAAGACTACCATAAATACAAAAAGTCCGAGGTGCAAACAAATTTGCCGGAAAACTAGCGCTCAAGTTTAAGCTGGAGGTGGCGGGGGAGGAGCAGGTGGCGCTAGCAGACTCGAAAGATCCATCTTCGGGGCAGGGCAGGTGGAGGTGGCGGAGGTGGCATAAAACCGAGTGCCATTAGCGGCGGCGGAGGCGGCACCGGCATAGGGCATCGGCTTGTCGGCGGAGGTGGTACACCACCCCAACCTCCTCCACCCCTTGCTGAAGCACCACCTGATGAGTTCATTGGACCTGACCACTGACTCGCACCGCCCATAGGAGGGCCACCCATTCGAGATGTGCGAGCCTGAGCTGATGAAGGTTGATTGAAGAAATGAACCGACTCGGATGGTGGTCCGCCCATCTGCGAGGGTCCCGACGATGGTGGCCCTCCGCCCGTTGATGGGCCACCATAGCTGTTCTGCGGCTGACCACCTGAAAATCAACAAAACGCTTGATCAATCAAAAACTACCGTTTTATATGTACGGCAAAACCATGTCGCGCACCCCATCCTGTAATCCCCTGTACCCCCAATTTATAAGATTTAGGTAACTTGGCCATTGTGCTTCCCCAAATAAGAAACCACATTATGGATGGCCAATCGTGTCAGTGTCTCTACTAAAAGGGTTTCTAAAAATCTGATAGCTTAATGCCAGACGCTACGGATGCAACAAGCAACGAGACTGATTTATATGCAATTTTGAACAGATTTAAAGGATACAAACAGATCCACATGAAACTCAACCCAAAGAACAGATCCACAAATTGAGAGAACGGGCCAGAGGCATTGGCACGATACGCGCTTTCCAAATTCACGCTAATGAGCACCTCCATAAACTGCCAACAAATAAAGTGCACAGCAGAGCACTCATATGTTATCTGATTTCGAAATAAGATTCGCTTTCTGATCCGATCGGTTGCAAACGAATACGAAATTCAGCTGATGAAAAATACAATTCCATCAACTTAAGCTGCTCAATTCATTTTAAAAATGACGGATTAAGTTGAAAGGCTGTCAATGGGACAACATATGGTATAGAAGATGGTGTCTGTATGTAAGTTTAACACTCGCAGTACGTCATGAGGATATTCCCCCTTATGCTCACAGAATTTTATGGATAAATAAATAAATAAATAAACACTGCACACTTTAAATTTTATGATCGCAGTTCCATCATTCCCAAGTTGAAGCATTCAACAAACAGATAGACATAGCTATAGCACCATCACTATAATATCAAGTATTTATAGCATTACGCACTTTGTAAAATTCAAAATTGCAAAAGGCGATGGAAACAACGAGTGAAATAAACAGTGATAAAGAAATGAAGAAATAAAAACAAACCAAAGTTCTGTTGCTGATTCTGTGGTTTCATAAGGTTGATGCGAACAATTGGTGTCCCTGATGGAATCGAATATCGCGGCTGAAACTTGATATCATTAACAGCTTCCTACATATTTAGGCTATATGAACCATATATTTTCACTTCATTCAAACAATATCAGCAAAAACTGACCTACGCCGGTTTTTTTCCGGTATAGTTTGATGGCCTCAGCGATTTTATGAACTCGCCGAATCTTTGTCACCTTTTTTGTAACTGTTTCTCTGATAATGTTTTCGTGACCGTCAAGCAAACGAGTCGTCGAAAGATCAAAAAACGACTGGTAACCGGTAAACTATCTAACGTTAATTTGGAGCAAGAAAACACAATTCCTTCACTGAAATTCTGAAATGAATCGTTAACCTTTAAAGCGACAGGATATTAATAACTATCAAAATGGAATGACTGTCTCTGTATCTCCAAATGAAAAAATACGGGCACTGTGCTTTGTGAAAAGTTGGTTAGAGCGCTATAAAGTACGACCTTTACTACGACAGCGTAAAACTGCAGGGTTGTATATAGTGCACTTCGATAAATAAAGGCCGAAACAATAAAGATATACCTTATAACCGCCAGCTTGATTACCACCAGCTGCGCCGCCAAAAGATGGCTTACTTCCTGGATGACCACCTCCGTAGAATGGTTTCGGTGGCGNCCCCCCCCCTCCCCCTGCGAAAAAGCGGGTAAATTCCACGTTACCGATCAAAGAAAACCAACCTCATCATCCATACCGGCATCGAGATTATTGAGGCTGAACGCGCCCGAACCTGGTCTCGGGTTTTTGCAGTCCTTCGCAATATGTCCTGCTGCACCGCACGCTGTGCAAATTATACTCGCCGTTACGTTTGGAGCATCTGGGCATTCCCATCTAAAATCGGTTTTATTACCATCAAATTAAAGATCACTTTTAAAACCCGACGAAATAATGCGAGCATTTCCACTGTTTTCGCCATTCACCGAGGATAAAGGAATATTCGAAAACCTTTTAAATTAAAATCGGGAGGCTGGTTGTCTCGCTGGAATAAATGTCACCCCGCTCCATAAAAATGAAAGCCTAACCATAGAAATTAAAGCAAAAAATTACTGTTTGCAATGATTGAAGTGCATTCAACTAAGAATATCTCATCTTTTTACACCTTATAGCGCGTAAATTGAGTGTTAAAAGCTGAAGATGCTGTCTTATTAGGAGAAAAGCATTTACGATAAACTGTCACAAAGCATTTTAAATCTATTTTCAAAAAACAAAGACAAAACTTCAAACATTTAATATCAAATACAAGAGTTACACGACTAAATCAAAGTCTTGTTGCAAAATGGGAGAACTCCTAATCCTATACTGAAATTCAGGGACCCGAAAATGATTTGATACACCTATCCCCGCACGCTTACCCTTTCTCATATTCAAATATCATCACTCTGTCATACAATTATAAATAAAATACGGTGGAAAAAACTGTCAGACGAAAAGATACGTTTTATGTTCATCCGATCCACAATTGCTGCAACGCGCACCGCTCACCAAATCCTCGGGTCGTAATGTTCCATTGAGCAACGCCAACTCTCGTAATTGAAGTTTGCGTAACTCATTTTGACCATCCGGTATCATAAGTGCTTCATTTATAATCGCTTTTATCTAAATATTAGGAGCACATAGAAATATGCAAAGTCTGTTATCCAGAAAAACTTAGCAATGGGGATTCCAATTCCTGAATGTTATATGACCCCCGAAATTTTAAGCTTTAAAAGCAGTGACAGGAATCGTTTGTCAACACGCGAAAGCAGATTCTCTTCTTTGATTAAATACCTCTTTCCCCTGTCGAATAGGTCGATACCTTTACAACAAAAATGGGTCGCCAATTGGCTCTGACAAGAAATCGCCATTGAAAGCATAAAACGAACACATCAAATGAGAGAAAAGGGTGAGGGGACATATATGAGTAAGGAACGGAAAAATTGTGCTCTCCTTTGAAATTCTGAACAGAAACTAACACAACTACCACCAAGTGCTGAGAAACGAAAAATAAAAAGGAAATTACCTTCTCGCAGGCCCTCTTTATGATAGTGGTATCCATGCCAGTAACATAAGCATGCAGCGGTTCGTTCTCTCCAGGCATCGGTCCTTCACGTCTTCCCAATTTTCCTTCCTTCACTGACCCTTTTCCTCGAATAATAATCTTCGCACCGGTCTATAAAAAATCAGCATTAGCACAGATTATGCTTATCTACCTCTACAGATCAACTGAAACAATGACATAAAATGGACGCAATCAGTTCTGAGCATTTTCAGCCGATGTAAAGTCGTACAGCGGTAGATACAGCTATCTCGAAATGTGAAGCCAATAGTTCAACATCCACCATATATGTAGCTTGCAATCATTCCACCAGCTAAGTGGCACTAATTTTGAGCTGAGGTGGAGAAAATGATGGAATATTGGTGTTTCCATGTAGAAGTCCATAGAATAAAATACAGCAATCAAGACAAAACTGAAGCAGTATCGCTGGATCACGTCAGACACCGACAGAATGTGAAGGGATACATCTCGCAGCATTGCAGCGCCTTTCCCACCTTCAATGCTGCTAGGAAACACAAAAAAAGGTTCGCTTATACAAAACGATCGATGTTAAAGCAGAACGAACCTCAGCTTCAAGCGATTTCAGTGTGTTGCCTCTCGGTCCAATCAATAATCCAACAAAGTTGATTTCTGGATGATTTTCCTGTGGAATCCATACTTTATCATGCAAACGTGTCATCGGTGCCCTGCAACTCGCTAGCTATTTATTTACTAAGAAATCAAATAATAATTATTTAATCGTCAAATATTTCGTTTTCTGAGCAACAACCTGACCGAATAATTGCCAAAAACATCTTGCCAAATGCTTTAATTCGTTAAGAAAAATACTTATAAGTTGGTTATCTAAACACATCACCAACAATTCCACCCTCCCTCTGCCACAGATCTCACTACCCCATTCTTGGTCAAGTAAAATACGACTTTTTGCAACGGAGTATGAAATGCAATAATCATAGTTTCCACACATCCAATTTAAAATTCCTATTATATAGTGCAAAGAAAATCGCTGACTTCCTCTCATATTGCTGCTGGCTGTGATGCATGGAAAGCATCAAGTTGTCAGAATGACTCTCCCTTAAACAGCAAAAACTGCATATCTCTGCTACGAATTACTACGTTCAATGACCTTCCTCCTTAAATGAGTAAAGATATGCTGCAGCCTCTGATAGGAACCGGAGCCCGATATCATGAAGTGAAAGGCGGCTTCAACGTATACCTATAATCAGCGGGTGGTTTGAAATTCGGATTCAACTTCAATAACGCTTGAATCTTCTCATGACGCAGTTGTTCCAATTCCTGACGCTTTCGTATTTCACGCGTATTCAACCGTTTACCACTTGCATCATAAATTGGCTCAGGTGAAGGACTTCTGCAATTTGTCTCAAATTACGACCATATCCGTTTATATGCATACAATAGAAAATATTTGCAAACAGAGTGCAGAAATACCCGCTATTAAAGAAAACGCTATCGATGAATTTTATGATTTGAAATGGCAGATGATTCGATATGATTGATATCTGTCCTCTCCTCATCGTTGATTTCTAATGACATTCAACAACGTTCACTCGAATAGCTGGCATTTCGTATATTTATTAATTATTTACTACCATTACTATATATAATCGCATCAACTAATATCATGTATGCCCCGACGTTTTGAAGTGTCCGCTCGCTTTTGAGTGCGCTGATACGATGTACACGTGTAGCTAAAATGCTAAAAAAAAGAAACGCATTAGGATTAGGGTTAGGATTAGCGTTTGAATAATAATGTAGAATTTTTGAGTGAGCACGATCTCGAGCTCCATCCATCGCTTAGTTCTCGAAGTTCGCGAACATTCTCAAGATGCGCGATGGATCAGCGAAACCTGCGCTAAAGAGAAATTTCATTAAGTTGATCAATTACATCTTTCCCCATTTTGCGCTCTACGATAATACACTGAAATTAGAAATTTGATATAAGAATGTCATTTAAATTATAATTGTAATTATTTAAAATCGCTTAAAAAATGAGGGAGAACTATACGGATAGCTGCTCAACTGCATTTGACAAAATATGCAAATTTTTTTTTGTTAGCCAGCCGACTGGACAAATTCTCCTGAAATATGCAAATTTGGTCCGTAATGCAACTAAGGACAACTCGATCAAATGCTTATCAGTAAACAAATCCGGGAACGGAAATATCGCATATGTGTGCAGATGCGCATCGGTAGTTACCATTATATTTTCAAATAACAGGGGAGTAATAGGCCAAGTGATTTCCGTCCCGGGATCTTTTACAGCTCAAAACAGGTGAAAATAAATACCTCCCTAAAGATCTACTCAAAAATTGCGCTTGAAATTCAACTTCATCACCAATGATTTTAGCGTAAAAAGGATTAAACTACTGTTTTAGACGCTGCATATGATGAAAACGATTCGTTGCTGATGCAAAAAGAAATAAAAATTTGTTGAACCCACAGAATAGTGGTTCTTTGCCCACTACCAAAAGTAAATGGATATTGTAAAGAGGTCTCGGTTTATAATATCTGACAGCCCAAGTTTCCCTTATCTCTTCCGGTTTTTTCAACAATAATCCTCTGATTTATCTACTGTCAGATTATGAGTGCTAAGTGATCCACCTAAAAATGGATGAGATGCATCAAAAGCACTCAATTATTCATGTTGTATTAGAGCGTTTCAGGATGAACGCAGTCAAATCCTAGAGAAGAAATTACATAACCGATCAAGCGAAATATTGATCTAATGAGCTATTGAACTGCATACCACACTTGCCATATTGATAATTATAAAACAGTGCCAATACTGGCTTGGGAAATGATCTGCGACTATTTTTCGTTGAAGAATAGAACCGTCAATAGAACCACCATTACAAGCTAATTCTACTGCGTAAAATGCTTTAATTTCTGTGCCTTTCAGATGACTTTGCCTCCTTCTCCATCCCACTTTTGCATCCTTCCCTTCGACATCCAAGAGTTCATTGAACCGGTAGCAGGAAAGGAATGGGCAGAAAATCGATTTTTCTTTTATTATAAAGAGAGATTTTTAAGCTGTGATTTCATCAATATTTCGAGATGAATTTATAGAGTATCAATTAATGCATTATTGTGTTTTATTATATATATATATATATATATATATATATATCTGCGACTATTTTTCGTTGAAGAATAGAACCGTCAAATTAGAACGGCTTTCCTCGGCAATAATAAAGGGCCAGATTAGACTGCCTTGATTTTTGGTGAGTTGGTCATCGGGTAAAAATTCAAAAACTTTCGTTTGCAAGATGTAGTGGAACACCCCCCTTCCCCGATAAGCATAGAGATCACAAAAACTAAAGCATTCGATCAACACCACCAGTGGTGTTGCAACATGTCATCATACCCGCGTAGAATTTGGGACATCTCTAGTTCCGTTCGTTTCTCATATTAGACAATACTACTCCACGTAATAGAGGTTTAAATAATAAAACGACTTCAGTGATGCGAGTGATCGTAGCCAAAATCTTTCTTTGGAGATAAACCTAAAATTCTGACCCTCGTCCCTTCTCCTCTGAACGAAAAAACTGAAATATTAAATCGCAGCATCCCAATAGGCGTTGAGAAAAAACACTCAATCGCTTTTGACAATTCTTAAAGCATGGCTAACCATTTTCCTTCTCTTCAGCCAATCAAAACATGAAATTCATTTTGGATTGGCTGTTCACTACTACTCACACCATATTCCCCCACCAACATGTCAAGCAGTGAATAGAAATTCTTATCTAAGTTTATTTTATTAAAACCTACTTCATTCACTCAGCTCCTCTCACATTCCCCTAATCTGCCATCAGCCAAGTTCAGACAACATTAACCCATCGATCCTATTGCCTATAAATAAAGGAAAACTTGTCCCACTGCAGCAGACGGCTTCAAATCGACACGAGTCGGCGAGCATAAACCTCCTAAAAGAGAGCTGCCGACATGAAGTGAATGGCGAGTGAATTCCAATGCTCGTGGCTCGTACAACTGAGAGCTTAAAAAGATGATTAGATGCACGTAGGTGTGATTGAGTGAGAACCTTAGAGCAGGATCCGGATTGCCCATAAAGTCGCCCAATCGAAGTTTGCGTGTTGCATCTTCCACTTCGAGTTGAACTGAAACGGGCGGATTAGGGGCCACCCAACCCCAGTCAATTAGATAACGCCACAATAACACAAATATTAAAAACACATCAAATACAATCATCAAAAAAAAAAAACATGGAAAGAAAACGGAAAAAAAGAAGGAGCAAACCAATGTTCTTTATATACTTGGAAAATTAATCCTTGATATGTTAAATAATTCAATTTAAATCAATACCTTCTTGAAACTTACCACTGCAATTTATATGAATACTTCAACTTGATAACTTCTTCTATTAAACCATCATATCAAATCAAAAACGTCCTTGCCGGATGCCTACTTGCTACCACAAGGATCCTATCTCTTAAAATCGGCTCCTCAAACCTGCCGCTATGACTCCGCTAAATCATTCTAACGCATATGTCGTTGAGTGACAAAGTTAAATAATTTTAAATTTTGCTTAATTATTCAAAGAAGCTAAAATATGAGGATTACTTCTATTAGAAATGCAAATTACAAATCATTTTCTAAACGGTGCTGAAATATATAAAATGAAATCACTATTCACTTATACCTTCAAAACATTCATCACTTCATTAATCATATAATAAATACATCAATAATATGAAAGCATAATCGATATTAAACGTTATGATTTAAATATCACCGATCACTTCAGCAGTTCGAGATTAATATCGTTGTAAATAATTTTAATTGCAGTATTCAAACGCATTAGAGCTGATAAAATATTCAAATTATTTGCAAATATCTGAGCATATAATGCAACCTCATATTGAAACTTACCTCTGATGACTTGCTTCAACACAATCTCATACTATTAGAACAACCAAGGACTCCTTGAAGTACAACTCTTTCATATGTCTTCACTATGAAACTACCAATATGCTATCGTGAACTCTGTTTCTCAACAAAGCAAATTCGTAAAACGCTTACGCATCTACCCACAAGCAGTGAGAATGCAATGCAAAGCTGCTCACATCTGGGATTTTAATAACCGCTTCAGGACATTCCCCTAGAATAAAGAAAAGAGTGAGAAGCAACATATATTGGTATCGTGACCTTATGGGACCAGTCCCCAGATCAGTGACAGCGAGAGGATTATCGGCGCATCTGTAGTCAAAAAAATATTTATTTAGATGCATTTCCTTATATTCGTACTACTGTAAATGCGCCTGCAATTAGGTTATACTTGTTTCAAAGCAGGTTATTATAACACTTGCAGATGGCATAAACAGATTGTTTCCCTCCCCCCTCTGCTACTTCTAGAACACATTTTAAAGGACTAAACCCCTATGTATTACCGCAGAGATAAGGTTACACTAAGTTCGATCTACAAGACGCACACTCACAAACACGCAACCACCCAGCAATGAATCTCAAAGACTGCAAGCGATCGGGCACAGCCGATGAGGGCGAGGAAACCTCATAGTCTATTGGATCCCATTACCCGACAAAACAATGCGAAATTCTATGGTAGGAGGGCACCCTTTTGCCTGAAATTAGTGGGCCATTCTTTAGCACTGAGTCTTTAGAAACGCGAAGGCTGGCATTGAGTATGAACTATAGATACAATTTTCTTCAACAACTACTATCCTCTAGTAAATTCGATTACAAATTACGTTTACTGGATTATTTGTGAAGTTATTTCGGCACATGAAGTCGAATATAACTGTGATTACCTCAGGAAATATTCCTGACGATCACAAGAACATCGTCAAATCAATATAAGACTTCATGAATTCAGTAACGCATCCAATACGGCAAGCGGCAAATTCTTTACGAACAAATAAATAAAGTGCTTACGAAGATAGGCTTGACGTTGATCATCACTCAGATTTGACGGTAGAATTGTTGGCATTCCAGGAACGAACGATTTTGTTGCACTCCAACGTGATTTACGTGCCCTCTTCTCTGACTGTTCTGGATTTGCTGGACTTGCATCCGCTGCCGCTGTACCATCTCCAGAAGCCAAAGACTCAACTGAAAAAAAAAATGTTTAGTCATCTCAGCCATATAACAATGTAAACATCAGCAATGAATTTAAGTATTTTGTGCAATAAATCAGGAAGGCATCAATAATCAACCTTAGCTTCCTTTATCCCTTTGATTACGATAAGCTTTACATTATAACGGAGAGATGAAAATAGAGTTAATCACTAACGCTTATCCGAAATGTATCGAAAAACTTTAAACATCTCAGAACGCATCAGACATAACGAAAACTTAATTTTAATTAGCGCATACACCATCTAATCAACAGTTCATTACGTTCCCACTCATACCCATCCTCTCTGTTTTTGTATCAAAATTTGCTAGGCAACATTAAAATATGAAAGTTGGATAAGGCACACGGAGAGGATCGAACATTGAAAATGGAAAAAAAGCTCACCAATATCGGGCCTCGCAAGTAATGGCAGAACACCAGGCGTGGGCTTGATTTTCGCCAAAGCACTATTGATCTAAAAAAGCTTTTGTACTTAAAAGATTAAGAGATCACATAAGACGGCAGAACTCAAAATACTACTGAGTAGCAATGACTGTAAAAAAAGCTCACCAATATCGGGCCTCGCAAGTAATGGCAGAACACCAGGCGTGGGCTTGATTTTCGCCAAAGCACTATTGATCTAAAAAAGCTTTTGTACTTAAAAGATTAAGAGATCACATAAGACGGCAGAACTCAAAATACTACTGAGTAGCAATGACTGCCAACGCTTTGATTAAAGAAAGCAACGAACTCTTTAGATGCCTACTAAAAACGATACCTGTAAACGATAGAAAGTACTACTGGATCGTTCGACCCAGAGGCATTAAACAATACGGGACTATGGAGTTTTTGAATATTCCATCACTGGTCGTTTATAACCACTGCAACCTTTATAAAAATAAACAAATCACACCCCTTGTCAGCTTGATCGAATTTTATGAATTCCAGTTGAATGGTCAGAAAACTTGGTCGTTTTGAATTGTTCGATTTTTGAGGCTCAAAACCTAATTAAGTCGCATTCCTAACTAATCCCACGAATAAGTTTTTCTCATAAGTTTTCCTCGACGATAAATTAACAAGTAAAGGAAATGAAACATAGAATAAAATATGGAAATTAAAAAGCTTCAATTATTGGGTCCGATCTAAAGCAGGCATCGGTTGCGGCAAAGATCGAGACTCCATTTAACCAATGGGTGAAATCCGCATAGAAACTTGAGAAAATGTAGAAAAGGATGTAATATTGTGCTACAATTAGAAATGCACAGAGTATGAAACTTGAGAGAAGCGTGTTAAAAATGATTGAAATGGATTATAAAATGCACAAATTATCAAAAAGTTTACATCAGTGGCCGGACTCGATTGCGTTTCTGCAGTTGGATCTTTCGGTGGCGAAGCTGTACGCTCTGAAAATCCGAAACTTTATAAACATAACGAATAACTTAACACTGTATCATTCAAGTCAAAGATGGCCTCATAAATATTTCAAAATAGAACGGGAAGATATCCTCACAATACAAGTATTATTTAATCAAAATAAAATTGAGTAAAAGTAGCATCAATCGAATATAGCTCCTCCCTTCCTCAGACATACTGCTTTCTGAGATTATGAAAAACATAAGATTATATATTCACAGACACATCAAACGTGCACGCTAAATACAATTTGGAGAATAGACGAAGGGCAATTTTCGACTGCCGGGGCTGATGCCTCCGGGAATGAGTAATGAGAGTAATGAGCCAGAATCTGATGATGAAGCTTGAAACAGCCCATACATCCAACAGCATACTCAAATTCAATCAACCCGCATCAACGGTCGCATTTGTCTACATATATAGGCAGGAGTAGTAACAACAGTTATATTCGTTTCAATAATTAGATGGGATGATTCCGCTCTCCATCCACTCAAGCAGTTAAATTTGAACCCATGTAGTTAGCATCCCACCCCAAATTTGCTCCGCTCATGCCCCAACATTATCGTAACCGCATAACATGAACGAACGGGTACGATCAATATTACCTCTATGCCTTCTGCGTCTATCTCTGCTACGGCTTCTACTTCTACTTCGGCTTTTACGACTCCGGCTCCGACGGTCCCTGCTTCTGCTCTTCGAACGTCTTCGACGTCGTGATCCTGACTTCGATCCTGACCTGCTACGCTTGCGTCGATCACGTGATCTCGAGCGGCGCTTGCTACTACGTTCGCGTGAACGCGATGATCGCTTATGGCGTTTACGACGAGATGAATGCGAACGAGAACGAGAACGTGAGCGTGAAGCAGAAATTGTTGTCTTTGCGGTTGTCACACCATTTTCTGAAAATATATCTTCATATGATGTGAACACAACAATGATATCACTCAACTAATATGCAACCAGAGTAGCTGGCAGCAATCTCATCACCCACTATATAAAGAATATATATAAGATCCCGTATCGGGCAGAAGATCGAACCCACTTCAAATGGCCATAAATTAAAACGCAGCATAATAATGCGACGCATAAGTCAAAGATGAAATGCATTTCGCCGATCGCATCCGTGGCTCGCCCACTATCTTATACACTCATAGTCTGTGGTCACCGTTTGGATTGCTGTGAGAAAAGGTGGTAATGGGGAGAATGAGCTGATGGAAGCGGAGAGGGAAGGGGGGGGGAGGGGTTGGTCGAACAAACTATACAACCGAGTATACAAATAGACTACTAAGCGAACGAAAGGAATAGGTAATTACCAAAAGACGCAAATGATACACTCCCACAACCGCCGATAATCCATCATCATAGCATTGAGCTGCGTACTTCACATGCACTACTTCTAACATCATCCAAACGATATTATTAGTTCGATAAACAGCTTTCCAAAATAGAGGGAGGGGGTGTGAAAGGCGAAGGTGAAGAAAAAGAAGAGCTAGAAAAAGTGGAGGATTTTAAATTCGGAATCCCAAAATTTCACGATTTTCTCGATCTCGTTTAATTGTTACTAATTAATGACCATATAGCTCACCATTTTCATCTGGTTTCACTGCCTCGACAATTGACTCACCCGCAGCTGCAGCAGCTGCAGCGGCCGCACCAAATTTACGAACAAATGGCATTGGTTCGGTATTACCACCGGTTTTATCGCGTCCACGAGATGACATCTTTAATCTATTAAAAATATTATTACAACCATAAATATGCACAAATAATAAACGAAAAATATACAATCGATAAAAGAGAATATCGCTTCTCGAAAAGAATAAAAGTAATAGTAATTGTTATGCACGTTATGTTTGAATGAACAACAACAAAACATCTCTACAAGCATACTCCAACGTGGCGACAGAATAGAACATCAGAAGGGATCTTTTATCATTCGGAAAGCGAATTCTTGGATTTTGGGATTCCATTGAAAATCGATTGCCCGAGGCATTTGGATCATTGGAAATCTTCGTCAGCGGCGATTTTCGCACGAAATGAGAATGCTAAAAATGTAATTTATGAAGAATTAATAATTTTTTTTCGGATCTTTTTCTCCCTCTCAATTTGTAATTTTTTTAGAAACCTTTTTCTCCGGGATTTCGGTTGTCACATATTCCCATTGATAAAATCTAGCAGTAATCCAACAACTTGCGGAGTCTGATATTCACGATTTGGATGATTTGGGTACTCCGAAAATAACACTGGGAATATAGCACCTCTATGTTAAGCGCCTAGAAATGACTTTGCGATAATATTCAATCAGCTGAATGGAAGGACAAACCCATGGTTCCATTTCTTTTGAAATTCATTAGCAATGATGTTGCCCTTTTACATGCTTGTGAGGGCAAAATGCGTTTTTTAAATTTATTTGAACAATGCCTTGATCATTTCACCAGCAGGACAGATGCGCCATCAGCGATCCAGCTATGGCCAGCGAAAACATGCTATCCCCCTATTGGCAAGTTCGCAATGGCTGTCTTATTTATACAGAGCTAAGTTCGTCTACGCAGAGTCACAACACTGAACGCGCATTTGTCCTAGTCGGGAAGTAAGACTTTAGTGGTTATGAAGCACTTAAGTTATGAGGAGCTCTTGTTAACCGCCCCGCATTAGAACCTAGAAGTGTGCAGAAAGCAGACCTGCATATACGGGTTAGAAAAACCGAACCACGAAGTTCACTTTTATGTGGGGAATGCAACGGAATCTCCTCTTTCCTAATAGGGTCACGGGTTCCACCATTTCAGTGGTCAAATGGTTACGGACTTTCCACCTGACGTCTACAGGATACTTTGTGGTCGGTTTACAGATTCTCCAGTTACATGGCAAAGCCCCGCCGGTTCCCACACATCCACAGCTAAGGGACCACTCAGACGTTCGGTCGATTTCCCATCCGCCAGCTAGAACATACAAATAACGCCTTTATAAAGTCATTCGAGTCTCATCCATTCAGATGCAACAAAGGTAAAATAAGCATTTCAGAAAAAACCATCAAATTCTTGAGATGCCATCTGGCAACAGGTCGATCTTTGTGCTCCTTCAAGTTTCAACTAATAAGCAAGTATTAAATACGTTGATAACGATCGTTAAGCATTTAAAATAGGGAATATGAACGAGGAGAGACTTCCTTAAATATAAGCAACGACCTAAGAAAATAAAAAACAAAGATTCGACGTTGTAGTCAAACCTCCTGTCCATGGGAACTATGAAAACGCAACTAATATATATTTATTCCTGAGATCAACCCTACACACATGAATATTAACCAAACAGTTCTAAAAAAACCAACAACAATATACGCCAAAACTACAACGCGCACCGCTTATGCTTACGCAAAAATCGCTAAACTCGCTGCAAACAGTGGATATTTCAATCTTCATACTAGACCTCTACCATGTTCGCGTTCGCAGCTTGATACGGTACCTCATTGGTGCATTTTTTCGATGAGTGTGGTAATTGATGCGATACCATCCAATGTCAATGGTTTTTTTGGGTGCTGGAAGGTAGTTGGGGAAAGAGGGGGATAAGGTTGGCGAGAAGGAAGGGGGATTGCATTATCTGTTATTATACGCTAAGAATTCCTCCAGTCGGCAATAATTTTCCGGAAGGAAGATCCATGAAACGAGAGCTTGCAGATTTTAGAAGAGAACAGAAAACTGTAAATATTTATGATTATTAAAATTAAAAAAAAAATTAAATATATCACCCAGAGTTAGGCAATCCATAACTCACCGATCGAGTTCGACTAGTTATTTTCGTTTGGTCTACGGATAATTTGATGGGATCCTAAAGAACCCGGCATTAAGCCGTTCCATTTCCGGTTGTCAAAGCATTACCTTGACAGTGTTTGGCGTATTCGGTCGTTGTTGTTGATGTTTATAGCGTAGTAAGCATTTTGCTTCCTTCCCTATTCATATATTGCTTCATTTTAACAAAATATTTTCGCCTTCCATGAAACCTAACCGATTCTTTTCTATTCTATCTGAGGGTTTAGTCCTATATCCACCTGAAGTCATGGATCACTTCTATTCTCTGCATCATTTCCGCCCAACAATTAGTCAACCATCGATTTTTATTCTATTCATTTATAATCCTCTTTTATCATTCCATGCGGTCATTAATGAAAGCATCAATCAACTTCACATCGAGTGGGGATTTTACATTCCCGCCATGGCCACTTTCTAATGGTAGATTAATAGGTTTATCACGTCGTGTAGACAGAGTGGTAACATCGCAATTTTTGCGTTCTTGAAGGGGCTCCGAGTATTTCAAAAAACTTTTTCTTTAGCAAATGTCCACATTTCATCTAGGTAACGATTTTGACTATAAAGAAACTCGATTGTGACCATAGAGCAGCTCCATTGTGACCATACGGCAACTCGATTGTAACCATAGAGCAACTCCATTGTGACCATAGAGCAACTCCATTGTAGCCGTACAGCAATTCGATTGTGACCACAGAGCAACTCCATTGTGACCATAGAGCAACTCCATCGTGACCATATAGCAACTCAATTGTGACCATAGAGCAACTCGATTGTGATCATAGAGCAGCTTGATTGTGATCATGGAACAGTGTATACTGTGAAGTGCTGTTATAAGTATCGTTTTGATTCTACGAGTAGCGTATATAAGGACTGTTATTGCCCATTCTATTCATTAGTTGTTGTTTTGTTCGTTCGTATGGGTCCTTCGATTGCGGTACTAGTGGCCTATGTGGGGCCATGTTATCGACTAATAATAGTTGTTTTTATCACTATGCGTCGCTCGAATGCAAACAGTGGGCCCGAAAAGGAGTCGGGTGGTTACATTTATGTAGATGTTGCATACTTTGTCTGATGTTAGTGGAATACTAGATTTATTTTATCTTATTTTATTTCAATAAACACATTCATTATGAATAAATATCTCTTCATATCGCTCCCACCTTCTCTTACCCAGTGCCTCTCTGGTCCACTTGGCTCCTGTGGTCTTCAAGTCAGCCTGTTCTTGCAGGTCGGTCGCGTGAAGGTCAGAGCTTATATTGGTTTCCTGCTCGTCGGATGCTGACGAGCCGATTCTTCATCGTTCGTCCGATCGTTATCGGGACTTACTCAGCCGCCTTTGTCCCTACGACGGTGCTGGGTGGGGTGGTTGGACTGGGTCAAGAATTCTGGTCGGGTCTTCACAACCGACCGCGTTGTAGGCAAGACAAAACGATGATTAGATTAACTTGCATAGAATTAGAAACTCAAGTTTATGTTTATTTTTCATATTCTTTTTTATTATAAAGTTAACGATAGCAGTAACTGTTTTATACGTAGGGAACAATGAGGAGGTATGATTTGGCATTCAACGAAGACTAGTTGAAAAAAATTTACATATTTCTATTTGAATGGTTTGCCTCACAACGTTGAGATTATGGTAGCACTGCGTGCTGTGAATGTTCGCAACATTCGCTATTCTGCTGTTGTGCCCGCCATCGCTTCCGCGCATCACCTCAGCTGTTATTTCGTTGATATGTTTTAATATTTTCTTTCATAGTTTAGTGTTGGTTATTGCGTGACCAGTTTTAAGAGGGATTTGACCAGATTCCCCAACTTCGTCCTACCGAGCCAATATATATATATATATATATATATATATATATTATATATATATATATATATATATATATATGTGTGCGTTTGTCTAGATACTGCTATTTGCTTATGTTTTATCTTCCTACCAATCTGTATGTTGCGATCTGTGCACTAATTTTTCGATCGTTCTCCCATTACCTCTAATTTTTAAGTTGCAGGTAATAACCGAAATGAGATGTCCATCTAATGAAAAGGTATATCCAAATGGCTCTGTGACGAAAATTTCCTTCGAAAATTTTCTGTAGGTTTTACTGACAAAATGCTCTTATTGCAAAGTTAGTTTTTATTGTTCGTTTATAACGATCTAACCCGCCTCTTTTGAGATAGGATGAAAGATCAACGAATGTTACTAAATATAGTTAGTGACATATTAATAAATGATCTACATTTATCTATCAAATTAAGGCATGGCATATTCATTCAATAATAATTTAATGCCGCAATTAAAAACACAATTGAAATATAGAGATTAGAATGCATAAACTCTGAAATCTTTTTTTTAAAAAATAATATTTGATTTCATGCAGAAAAGTTTGATGAGTCTAACTGTTAATCACTGAGATTCTTATCTTGCAATTCCTTTTTCTAATTTCAGTCTTACCCATATTCATTTGCAGACTATATATATTTGAGCATTATGGGATTTCTAGGTGGTCGACTTCGGTTTTCTTCATTTAAGGATGCAGCTTAGTGAATAGCTCATTAATTGAACGTACTCACCACACATTCTTCACTTTTATGGACATGCGGAAATGCCTTCAAAAGACGATTCGGGTGAATTCCCAATCTGATAGTGATAAAAATTTTTCGATTCCATTTTTTCCCTTTCGAATTTCACTGAAAGCAAGTTGAGCATGTTATCACCCAATTAAATAGTTCCCCACTTCATTTTCGCATGCCATCCAGCTTACAAATATTAAGCAAGAATTCAGGAACCTAAATTGAGAGACGTGTAAAAGAGTTTGCCTTTGCATAGAGTGTGCAAAGAAATAAATGTCTATCATATTTGAAACTTTTAAAGCCAACTGCAAGTAAAATTATTAATGTTATTTAAGAAAAGATTCAAGTCGACATAGAATTTTCTGCGATATAGCGAAACATCTCTTTGAACAAAATTCAGCAGATTCGTTATTCTAAGTTTTTAAAAAAATTTCGTGGAGAGAACAATGCGCCGTGTGTTTTATTAGTAGTTAATATTGATATATTTAGGTCATTTGAACATGTCGAACTCTTCCCTGGACCGAAACTCAATGTGATTATCGCTCCAAATGGCACAGGTAAGAAAATTCTTTAATAGATAGTGGTGATTTTATTGTCATGACATAGTGCTGAAGTAATGTATCACGGTATAAATTCTTTTTTTTTTTTATTGGTATCATCCTCTTTGAGCATGAACGATGTTGTTCTATTTAAGCGTTTACTGTATTAGCTAATAGTTCAACAGTTATATTGAATCATTGCAGTAAAGTAAGTTTTTGCTCAAATTTATTGCACTATCGCTTTTTCGATGAAATCGAAGCAGTCAACACATTCCACTTGTGATGCACATTTTTAAAGTGTAAATGATGATCAATGACCGATAGGTATGAAACGTTGAATTGCTTTATTGATATAGTAGCTGTGGCAGGTTGCATCTTCCGCGTTGTCGCCGAATGCTACACGTTGCTGAATTGAAGTGGATCTTTATATTGCTGGATGGAATTCACATTGACAGAGTTCTGCAATATTATTTTCATGTTGCTTAATAGACGTTATCGTTGAACGAATAAGTGTAAGGAGTTGTACTGAAAGTTCACCTTTTAGGTGAATAAGGCAAACCAGTTTATAAATGCCGAGAAAAATTCACCTGAATTATTGTATGTTAAGGCAAAAGTACGATCCTATGCGGTCTTTGTTTGTCGCTTGGAGGTAATCCAAAACTTCTTGGGAGGTCCGAGCGTTTGGAAGGTTTTGTAAAACGCGGCCAACAAAGGGGTTCGGTTGAGGTTCACATGTTAGTCACTTTGATCTATTTTTTTATTCATTTCGATATAATTTTTCTTGCAGTTAATTTCTTATTTCGTTAATTAAAAATATCCCTCATTTTGATATTATGAAGTCTTCCTTCAATTACATTGATATAAATGAGAAAGAAATTTTATTTCAACTTATTAAGTATTTGAATGCGATGAGATTCTCAACTTTAATGTGACTGTTGCACGTTAATATCGGCTATTAGGTGACTTAACTAAAACAGAGTCTGACGATTCTCTTAATTAAATGGTTTATTATATTACGTCATAAGGTAGAATATATTTATTTTGCAGATGGGATTCGACACGGAATGAAAATCGCAAAGTGCAGTTGTATATTACTATATCTAACCAAGCTGAATATCGAATTGATGGTACGAGGACCACACGAGCTGAAGTGCGAAAATTGGCTGCATTTTATGGCATTCAGGTAGATCATCAGATGTTTTCACTGATAGGATCAAGGCCTATGATAATAACAGCTGCCTGGCATTGCGAGCTTTCTCTTTCGTGCTCATTCTTTATCCTCCATCTGGATTCGTCTTCAGCATTGAATTATTCCATGCGATATGTTTGTTTTACCTAGAGCCTGAAGGATTTGGGATGTATTTCGGTTGGAAACATTTTTAATATATAGAGCCTTTCATTTCTGTTGTCTTCCGTTCTTGATGAAAAACGTGTGGAATTTGCTTTCAAATCTTTTTTTTTATTCAATTAGATTAGAGTAATCATTGTTTTTTCTCTTCGCAAATGACAGTTTAAGATTAATTTCTCTTTTTTTTTTTTGCTCAAAAAATATTGAAATTTCGTTGTTAAATGCGATCGTCATCGATAGAATCGGCCATCTTATCTCCGATATTATTCGGAAAAATTTTTGATTATCTAATATTAGGAAAAAATTTTTTACTTATTCGTCGAGTTTCGAAAAGGAAATATAAGCATGCATTGTCTTGAAGAAACTAACAATGTTGGCGAATAAATTAATATAGGGAAGGATTGATGTACTCTTTTTGATAAGAGTTTGAGGCGTTTAAACTTAGTGTGAGATTTGCATATGAAGGTTTCATGTGAAACTATTTTTGATTGGTGATTCATATAACATTTATTCGTTTGTTTAAACATTTTTAGGTGGATAATCCATGTATTTTCTTGGCACAAGATAAGGTGAAGAGTTTCGCCGAACAGACTCCGGAGCTTTTATTAGAGAATACCGAAAAGGTTGTTGTTTTGATTAGTTTGTTGTCGGTTTTGTTGTTCGCCTTTGGGATTGTTTTTGTTCACTTGAATTAGATGGCTATGGTAGTACCTGGTTTAGTGCAGAGGTATGAGAAATTAAACGAAATATATTTGAAGTGATTTGCTGATTCGTTTGGAGTAAAATATTTTTACTGCCAGTCAGGTGGAGATTGAGGTGGTATGAAGGGTGTGATGTCTACGTGAATGTCTTTCCTATTGTTTCTTAGGTATAGTAATAATGATTTCTATTATCTATGAGTTTTCTTGATAAAAGTATAGGCTTATGATATATTCACGATTGAGGTTGATCAGTGTGGTTGGTTTATTTATGTTAATATCCCCATATGGTATATTTATTTGTTATTTAGAAGTGATTGCAGAGCAGTTTTCGATTAATTGATGCTTGAAGGTACAAAGGCAATGATCTTAGCTATTGTAGTACTGTGATTAGTTTTTTTATTGTAGTGACAGTAATCTCTTGTGGTTTGTAGTTTGTTTGTTACAGTATTGATCCACTTTTATATTTTACTTTTGTTGGGAATATTTAAATAGCGCTTTTTTGGGATATGATCGCTCAGATTTTAATGATATAATCTTAATGATTTTATAGGCAAGCTCAGATGAGTTGGTGAAGATGCACAATGAACTTAAGTCATACTCGTTATCAGGCGTGGGACATACAACACAGCTAGAAAGGTATGTTGTCATACGGCAACCGGTAGATGCCAGCAGACATTCGACAATGAATTCCGAGACTGTCAGATATACCCAGCAAATCAGATGATATTCACCTCTAGAAAAATGTGCATGGCAAAGATGTTTTCATGAAATGCGTTGGAGCAGGCATGTATGAGTTCACTTGCTTTGAAATTTGTTATGCAAATCTCTTGTAGTCTTTTTAGAATGGTAAAGTTTTGATAGTTATAGTAATGTGTTCGTGAGTATTTATAAGATGCTTTTTTTTTTTTTTTCAGTGCAAAGAAGCGTTTGAGAACGATCGAAAATGAGCTGAAGAAATTAGAGCCTCGGGTACAAAACTATCTGCAGAAGGAGGCAATGCTGAGTAAGTTGAATCTACTGCGCAAAAAGGAAGCTTATTTAGTGAGTTTATTCGCTCGTCTTATTGTTAAGTTTGTACACTTCGGAAATAATCTCTTCCTTCTGGAACAATCCATGTTTTCCTTTGTGTCACAATTAATTAGTTTTTATGAATTTCAGCAGAGAAATAATTAGCTGCAACTGTCGTTTTCAATTTCTGTACCTTAGGTCTTCTAGCTAGGGAAATTTTTTGAGAAAAGCGAATTCCCTTCCCAGAGGAGTCAGAAGGAGGTAGAATAAGTCATTGGAGCATGTTTGCACTTTTCTGGTCTCCCATATCGCTTCCCTAATTGAGAAGCTATGAAATTTACATAGGTCATCATTCATAGAAATTACGCTCGTCAGCCCACAAGATTCCCAATTAAAGCAAACACTCTGCATCTAGAAGCAATGCCTCCCATCAAAAAATCTAATATTTCGCAATCATTTGGGCAACGAAGTATGCATTATTCGCTGCTCTTGACTGCCATCTTTTTATCACCTTCAATCCCGTATATCAATTCTTTAGCCTACTACTTGCTTCTTGAGTTGACATAGTTGGTGACGTTAGTGGATTTTGGATTAATCTCTAAGGTACGCAGTTAGTTTCAGGGATGCAGTTTATTTTATGCTTGCAGATTGGGTTTATGAAGTGCAATAGATTCTTATTTTATCGCCTTTATTAACGCGCAAGCGATCGACCCATAAAATTTACGACGAATTGTTTAGCTTATTTTAACCATATTAAAAAGAAATTTGCTTTGAATTATTTGCCAAGTGATAAAGTATGGCGACGAAACGAAAAGTTTAGCATCATCCCACAATACATGTCAGGACATAGCTAAGAACTCAAAGAAGAAACTGAACACCGATCCTTTCATTTATCGGTCAGGTGAACATCGTAATTAAAGCTTTCTTTTTAGGATTGCCATGAGGCACAGCTTCAGCAGACGAATCTCAAAGAAACAATAAAGAGACAAAAACGTGAGCTACGAAAGGTATTCGTGAAATCTAATAGCTAAAAGAAAAGATATAGATCGTAGAATGGAAATTTTATGACATATGAACTTTGAATTTATTTTCTAAATTATTTTTACATGTTTAAATAGTAATATAAAAGTCGTTTAGTGGTTTTCTCGGCGGTTGGTTTTGTTTGTCGTTTAGTTTCAGGAGAGAAATGTGTTAGCTGAGAATACGAATAGGTTAATATTCGCTTAGCGATGTAGATTTTTCCTCACGAAGGAGGAAAGAGAAAGCCATGGGGAGGGGAGAGAAATAGGCGAGGCTCAGATTGGTGGATGAGGGAATTTGTAAAGACGTTGAGGTTTGTTCTCATAAATCTAATCAATATTCGACTTTGTTAGCAATAGCGAGAGGTTTGTATTTATGTGAGTGAGAAACGATTTTCGTACAGTGAAAATGATTGCGCGTATATATTTATGAATCATAATTTTTGAACCAGTAATTTCAAAGATAGTAATATTGGCGGTTAATAACAAAAGTGGTTGTATTAATGAAAACTATAATGCATCTACGATCATATAAAATTTATGATGCGCATAGCACATTTACTACTTTATTTTTGAATGAATTCATCGTTAAAGTTAGCTCATACTTTTATATGAACAATATGAACACCTTAGGTATATGCAGGAGAGCAATGCAGATATTCAGTAAATTGTTTTTTTTTTTTCGTGGGGGAGGACGGTTTCTGAAATTCTGAAAACAATAAGTGGAAAAATTTTCCTTTGTGATGAAGTATTTTTAACATGCAGTCATATGTCTGTATGTTAGTGCTTAGTTGAGATGAATGCTGTTGATGAGTGATCATTTCGTGCGACAAGTTGTTTTGATCATATTTGGTTGATCTTGATATGATATCTGGATTATAATATCCTAGCCGAAGATATAAATAGGCTGTCTTGTGGATTATAATATCCTAGCCTCCCATGTTGATTATAATATCCTCATACCATCGGATCCGTAGCCGAAGATATAAATAGGCTGCGGTCTTGTGCGCCGTATGTTTACTCATTGTCGCTCGGTTCTTCTTGCTCTTAGTAAACAAGCTTCTCCACTCAACTCGAATCCATCGCATAGCAGTACGGTCGCAAATGCGATGATTAGCCGAAAAATTCGAAGAATAATTTTTTAGTGAAAGTACGGGAGAAACCAAGAGCTTTCAATATTTTTCTAACATTTCATATAGAGTTTGACCTTCTAAGTCTGGAGCTTGACCTCAATAGCATCTCAATTTTTCATTCCGTTAGGCGTTATGAATGATATTCATCTCGGATCACATGTGTGTCTGATAACATTAAGCAAGTGTCTCTATCTGTTTTCATCTGCTTATGTTTTAGGTAAGCTGTGAGATAGATCAAGTTCAGGCCACGCTGAGAACAAAACGGCAATCGCAAGAGAGGTATCACCGTGAAAGCGATTCTTTGGTTAGTTTTATCAAAGATTCTCCGCATTTTTTAACAAATATTTTTTAGAAGTTGTTCTGTTAGATGTAAAATAAGTCATAATTGTCGATCCCTTGGAGTAGGATTTACACGGTACCATCTGTGAGCATGCCTCATTCATCTCGTATTCCGCAGTTCAAATAGGAGGGTAGGTCACATATTGGGGAATGGGTCGATTACTTCTAGATGTAAATAAAGCTGATTGTCCATCTTCAGCATCCCAACTTTATTCCACAATGAAATTGAAGAGTATTTGCATATTCATATTCTACGTTAAGTTGAATGTGTTACGTTGCTTCTGAAGCACCACAACGATTTGTTGACTGATGTTTAGTGAGGTTTTTGCAAATGCATCAGCTAATATGTCATTGAAACTGCTTTGAGGAAGAAAATACATTATGTAGATCGCTTATATTTGCAGCGTGAACAGTCTCAGTCGATCCATGATGAGTTCCGAATGTCAACACAGTTTGACCAGCTCGTCAAAAGGGTTAGCTATTATTTCTTAAAGAGCTAATTGTTGTTGTCTATCATTCAGCACAAAGTTATATGTTGTTTGCAGCCACTATCGGGTATTCATAAAATTGCTTGAATGGCGTGGTCATGAGGGCTTAATTGTGGTCATCCAGGTTAATTCTTAGTATGCATCCACAAATGTGATCTTAACCCCTCGTTTCCTTGCATGTTTTTACTGCAATATGCCACTTTGCACGAGTGTTCCGTATTTGCGTTTCGGACATCAAAGCTCATCCTCGGTTTTCTATTATGCATCGTAACCGCACTAGTTGAAGATTTCAGAAAGCTTTGTAAATGAAAGAGAATATGAGTGTATGAAGTTCAGTGAATTCATTAATTTCAATGAGGTCATAAGCGTTATGAAATGAATTCCATATTTGGTATTAGAAATCCATCAACCATTCCAAATGAATGTCAGCTGATAGCGAAGTTTCAAATTTTGATCAAACATTTGCATAAAGATTTAATTTTTCATTTTAATTGAAGTAAAAGAACTGCAGCTTTAGATTTTTTTTAATTTTAATTTTTCCGAATAATTCATCAAATCTTCACAATCTCCTTTCGTTTCATATCAAAGGGATAATAAATAAATCGTACCTAATTGCTACAGTCGTTGTTTTCCTGCTATAGTTTATGTTTTCTAGTGTACAACAACCTTACATTTTGCCATGAGCGAACGATCGATACCGTGTTTAATTCGTTCCAATGATGTTTAGGTTAAATTTTAACCGTACTAAATACGTATTAGTAGTAAGGTTGAAAGTGATGACCTCAGTATCAATCGTATTCATCTTCAAAAATTACTTGTCTGATCAATTTCAGATTGCTGAGGCAAGAGTAAGATACGGCGAAGTAGTTATGAATCTCCATTCTTGGGAGGCGGAGGTCGAAAAGGCTGAAACATTGGTAAAGGAGTATGAAGCAAAATTAGCCGATGAAACAAAGGACTCTTCGTTGGAGGTTTTATTTTTATTTCTTTTCTTTTTCAGATTTGGTTTTATAAGCCTAAAAAACTGCGTTTATGATTCTCACCTTTTGTAATTTTCGATGTGATTTTGCTGTTCAATCAAATCCGAAAATTTAAATGACATTTTCAGATGAAGCGATGTTCACTGATAATAGTCTTATCATGAGATTTGTGAGGGCGACGTTAATTCTTTGTGATGTTAGTGGTCAATTTATATGTAAAGAATAAAGTTCGGCTGCTATCAGTGTTACAAGGCAGCTGTATTGGACGTGATAAAGTTTTGAAAAGAAATCTACATCGTATGTTATTGATATAGTAGTGGCAGGCGCTGCTGATTGCTAGGATGCAAATGCATGCAACGAGTGCAATCACCATGGCTTGTTTTTCAAGTCATCTCTTATAGATTCTTTGTGGTCGGAGGGAGAGGGGAGCGGGGGGAGGGGGAAGGGAGGGAATAGCCTTTTAATGAATGTTTTTATGCTTCATGTTACTGTCGTCATATCGTAATCTAATTACCGTCTCGAACTTATTATTTAATGCACTATAGCTAAGAAATGGTAGTTGAGATTATTATAAGGGAAGCGCTATATCGAATAAACACTCAATACGGTAGTTAATCGTATCTGTTTCTCAGTTTTTTATTATAATTTAATATTGTATGCATTTCTTATAGTTCAATTTTTTCATCTCAATAATCAAAATCCTGAATGGTATTTTTAGATGTTCACTGTATCCTTTTCTTTATGGAATCCTTTCCTATAGAATAAAAACCGTAGATAGTTGAACGTCCCAATTGTTATATATTCATTTTAGTCGATCAGTTGAATAGTAATCACTAAGGGTTGAACTTCATTACTTGTTTAAATATTCCCTGAGGTAAGCATTTAAGGAAGAGAAACGAACATCCAAACTGGAATACAACAAACTGCTTCGAAAGGAGGATGAGCTTGATCAACAGACTGCTAGAATCAACAATGATTTCTCTCAGTTAAAACGCGAAAAAGATGGTATTTTTAAAAAAAAAATATTGATTTAAACGATTAGATAAAATAAATTTATTGCAATGAACGATTTCTAGCTAACGTATAGAAGTTATTAAAAGCATCGATAAAAAGCTGCATGGTGAACGAATTTTAGTTGTACCTGCATTTGCATCTTTTAGCAAAGAGTTTTTATTCGAATTTACTCAGTTTTAAGTGATGTTTTATATGGAAACAGTTTTCTCTTGTTTATATATGGAATGTTTTTTGAAATATTCTCCATTCCTTTTCGATATAAATGTCATAGTGCTTGCATTCATGGAAGACCCGAAAAGAATGAAAATCGGGATTATTTGCAGTCGCTATAGTTGGAAACTCGCAGATATATATTTTAAGGAAGTTGGAGTCGAAATTTCCAGTTCTTTGAATTCCTGAAATCGTGAAGTTACTGGAATTACTGTATTATCAACCCTCGAGTTCCTTGAGCTCTAGAATCCGTTTTCTTATATGACGAAATTAGAATCCATTTTGCACATCCCATTCTTTATCTTTCCGCGTGCCGTGCTAAATGAGTGGCAAATATTAGAGGTCTTGAAAATTGTTTAAGTATGATTCTGCGGTCTTTACGCAGATTTGATTGAAATTCTAACGCTTTGACATCAAAAATACTGTAAAATTCTCGAAGAATGAATATAGAATGACTGCAATGATGCGTGAATTTTCAGAAGGTTTTAGTCTTGTTCGCATAATTAGTAAATTTACAGTATGTCCGAAGTATTGAAAAAAGAGCGCACAAATATGTCATCAAATTCTTCATATTCGTCGCATAGTTTAAGTTTATGTATTTCTTGGCATTTTAATTTTAATTGATATAGAAAGCACAAATTTTCTTTGCAACGGCATAAATTGCCGGAATTTCTTTTGTGGTTCCGGTATAAACTACCGGAAATGTGGTAGTTTGTTGTTTGCAGTGTTCATCAGCACTAAGGCAAAATGAGTGAGTAAATTTCAGTGATCAACGATATTAAGTCGTCGATGAGTCAACAATCTGCGGCGAAGTTGGAAATTTTTAAGACTTATAATACAAGAGGACATTGTGCTGACGCGTTGAATTGGTATGAAGCAAATAGGTCGCAGTTCAAGAAACCTGTCTATATACCGCTGCTATCGGTAAGTGTTTTAATTTTTGGAATTATAGTTCTTCTATTTATTAAATCATGTGATGGATTACTGTTTTTTAATTTATGTATTGAATTTCGCATCTTTTAAGCCGTATGAATTTTACGGTGAGTGAAATTTGGCTGTTAAAGGAGCGAAGAAGGAAAAAGATTTTTTATGGGTACTTTAAAAGTGTGCACTTGTACGATTTATTTTGAGATTGTAACCATGTGGTGTCTAGCAATCCCTGCATCTGTATATAATTCCATAAAGGTGCAATATCCAAGAGGTTGCAAAGTAGCTTTTTAACACTTTCCGCTGCTTTAATAAGCGTACGAATCATAGCTGCAGGGTTTTTTCTTCGGTTTCCTTAGAATTGCTGGATTATTGTGTTTTCGGCCATTGCCAAGCGGTTGCATTTGATGGGTATCCTGTCTTTTTCAGAAAAAAAAAACGCAAATATCAAGCAACATTCCAATGGACAATCATACAAAATTTAGATGAAACCGAGAGGAAGTTTTCGTGCAAACATATCGAACGCACTTATTTAATTGTTTCCACTATGTCTTAGATGCCGTTTCCCCTCATCATTCTATGCCAAAACCTATGAGCAGAAATAATTTAAAATCCGTTATATCGGTAGGATACAATACTGGGCGCATTCATGATCGACGAATGCTGCATTGGGGTGCGGGCTATCAGAGGATTGGCGATTTTATACTTTTATGGCATCATATGCGTAATTAGTGGATTTATTTTTAGATGACGATGAATTACGAAGATTCGGCGCTTTATCTGGAGAGTGTTATAGCACCCCGTGATCTCATGATATTCATTTTCGCTTGCAGAGAGGATGAGGCATTGCTGACTGACTCAAAACATCCATGGAAGATCAGCTCAAGTATTGTTTCGAATGCAGATGTTAGTACTCATTATCGTATTTAAATTTCAATTTTTTTTTTCAATCAGTTTGATGTGTTGAGTTCATGGCTGTGCATATATGCCGCACCATTTGCGAAACTTTTTCTTGAAACTTAAGTGGATTTTTTCCGTGATGAAAACATTCTACAAAGAGATTATTATTTTTCTGTGGTTATTATGACGTTGAATTTAGGGGATATTATGATAATCGACATGGATGCATAAGTTTTGAGTTTACTACGGTGTTTTTAAAACTTTTTTCTTCTAGAAAAGTTTTCAAATAGTCACAAGCGAAAATCGAAGAGGATTGTATATCCCTCTTGTTTTCGATGGGGGGAGGGGGAAGCTATTCAAAAAATTTCGTTTAAAGAAATGTTTTTTTTAAAACATCGTTAGAGCGTCTTTCGAGAAAGCTTCAAATGGAGAGTTCGTGCCCGCTTGCGGACACAGTTTTTACCTATTGTCATCGCGCATGGCTATTATTGAAATCTGAACCATGCTAAAGGGGCTAAATCATAACAAACATCAGTTGTATACGTTTCTGCGACCATTCTTACATGTGAAGGACTTCAGCGGAGTAGTGAAGCTCATTTACTACGAGCAGGAAGAGTCTCACGCGACGATGAGTACCATACAGCAAGCAAGACCCCGGCCAATAGCAAAGCAACTTGTTACATAAAATGAGGATCACAACGACCATTAAGATCACGAAAATCAAAATATTTGATGTATATGTAAGTATAACAGATATTCGAGGTCTGTTATGTTTCCTTTGAGATAATATGACGATTTTTTTTTCTTTAGCTAGAAGTTTAGTGAGGGGTCGTTTTGACATTCTCTTTTCGGGGGAGGGAACGGAATTTTTGGGCAATTTTGAATTTGTCAAAAGTAAGAGTTGTCTATTCAGGTTGCGAGGCTATTGGTGGAAAAGCCCATTTCTGAGCAAATGAAGGCAGTCGGTTTCCAAAGAACGGCCTTCCAGCTATTTACGGCCCCACCTGTCGTCAAAGCATATTTAAACAGTGTCGCTCATGTATGTCTCCTGTTCATGCCACCGTTTTACTGGTGTTTCATTAACTTGTTTGAAGGGATTAATGAAGAAAGGTGATATATTTAGGACACGTTTTTTACTTATATAAGGATTTTTTACTCATATTTTTGAAATCATAGATTATAACTGCTTAACGGCCTTTCAGAAATAATTCGACGCCATTGTTATCGTCGAAATAATTCAGACAATAACATATGATGATTGCATATGTTACCTTCAATTTAATAGCGGTGTTTCATTATTATAAGTATAGGGGATGGGTGGAGTTACATTACGCTGAATTATGTTTATATAGGCAGAATTAATGTTGCAAAGTTATCGCTTAGTCTTACATGTTCGAGCTAGCAGTTATCTACAATAAAGCACTGAAACTATTATATTATGGATTTTGTTTTATCAATGCGAACTCCTTTCATAACCATTAAGCTTTATTATTTTGCAGTTGTCGGATATTCCAATTGGAACGGAGGCTACAAGAGATATGTTTGAAGAAGTTTGCGAAATGCTGAAAAATACCCATCGTATGTTCCTGGCACCTAATTTGAAGGTTTGTTGGTTTATTTGCTTCTCTGCGGGGAGGGAAATCAGGTGCGGCCGCAGTTACTTTAGATGAACTATGCTTTTTACAGTTCGAAATGTGGTTTATTTAGGTGTATTTAGGTTTCCAACAAATGGAAATCTAATCGATTCATATTCTCTATAGCTATGGTTGTAA
Organism: Baylisascaris schroederi; assembly: GCA_006503575.1. Classification (NCBI taxonomy): domain Eukaryota; kingdom Metazoa; phylum Nematoda; class Chromadorea; order Rhabditida; family Ascarididae; genus Baylisascaris; species Baylisascaris schroederi. The sequence continues at coordinate 39,453 of QEWY01001804.1, forward strand.
ATATTAAAGTTGAACTGGCAAGAGACAATAATGATAGTAAGGAATGAGTAGGGGAAGAGGAAAGAAAGTATAAGGTAGTCATCGGAAGATAAAAATTAAAGATCTAGCTGACTGGAAACAATCATTTAGTGATGTATTGTTAAGGATTAACCGATTTTTTGATTGTGCAATTGATGCACGAGAAAGCGCCATCGTTCAGGCAGTTGCGTCAAATATATGCCGTGTTATAGGATGGTGTGATGTTCCAAGATTTTGTGCTAGTAAATGTGATTGCTTATGGGTAGCATATATATTTTTCTTAAAGATAATTTGGTGGGTAATCGAAATATCTTTTCAGCCTTCTCTTAGGTAATTTTGATCCCAGTGTGCTAAATAAAGTCATTTTTATTTATCGTGACTGGAGTTGAGGTTTCATATGTGTTGAATTTTTTAATAGAACCTTTTCGATTTTTATAGCGTTTTAACGCACTGACATGCCCATTGCGTAAGGGATGGGAACCAACCGTTTTATTGTTGGATTGTTGGGGCGAGGTGAAGATAATGGCTAGTTATATCGCATTGCGAGCAGATATTTGTGAAAAGCATTCTAAATATTCCAAACATATTTAAATAAGTTTAGGTGAGAATAACAACTTCACTTTATCGGAAAGCGGTGTCGATCAGGTCGGATTGTTTACGCAATTCTGTGCAATATCTGATAGCTCATCTGCCAAGTCAGGCAGATGTAGGCGCATTCGACGATACATCAATACAACAGAAGATGGAGGCAATTGAGCAAAAAAACCAAACGGTTTGTTTCGTTCTGTTTGAATTAACTAATAGGATGCGAAGAAAAACAACTGAAAGATGCAGAGAGTGACATATATTCGAGCAGATATCTTTCAGTTTATAAATGGAATTTTATCCTTTAGCCTTAGGCATTTTCTTTCAACTTTTATGCATTAATAGTAAAGAGTGGAAAACATTGATCAAGAAGGAAGTAAATGTCGGGAACATAGTGGGGTGAGATCAACTCTGAAAACCTCCAAGGTGCTGGCGTCTGGGTCGTTGAACCTGGCGTTAATGGGAAACGAAAGTAACATTATTGTTCGAAGAGTCCTTATAATTTAAGGAGCAACTTCTAAGAATTCATCGACGTTACGAATTGAATTTGTGAAATATTTTCAAATGTCTCTTCCGTTCGATCATCATTTAGCCATAGTGAATTTTTTGGTTCTCACGTATTGTTGAAATTTTTTTTTGCCTTTTTGCCCTTCTTTATTTTAATGTCGAGATTTTCACAGTTTATATCGACAACGTTTATTTATGATCCATTGTGCCTAATTTATGATACAAGATTTTTCAATTCCCTTGCTGAGATCTTAGTACCTCATAAAGCTGCTTCAAGCGGTGACTATTTTTTATAGGGAATTATTTGCCATATTTTAGTTACAAACTGAGCTGGAAGAGGTCAAGTGTGCCCAACAAGAAGTCGCTAAATTCAAAGAGGAGTGCAGAAAACGATTAGTAAGTTTGCTTTTTTAAATGTTTTTATTTCCTGTAGCAATTAATGTTATAGGAAAATAGGATATTATTACAATTAATGTTATAGGAAAATAGGATATTATTATATAACGGTTGAATATTAACCAGGAAGTACTGGAAGACGTAATGGGGATAATTCCAATAGCTGTTGCAATATTCCTTGCTGCGTAAGGTCGGACATGATTGTTGCAACTCTTCATTCGATCAATTAATGTTATAGGAAAATAGGATATTATTATATAACGGTTGAATATTAACCAGGAAGTACTGGAAGACGTAATGGGGATAATTCCAATAGCTGTTGCAATATTCCTTGCTGCGTAAGGTCGGACATGATTGTTGCAACTCTTCATTCGATTGTTTTAAGGAGTGATACCTGTGATAGAGCACTTTGTTATTTATATTCTCATTTGGTGCCTATGCATTCTTAATTTAAAGAAAGGTGAGAGGACTCGGAGGATAGGTTTGGAAGAGGGGAGAGAGAGGGGATTGGGAGATGAAAGTTATGCAATTAAGTGTAGTACTGGAGCTTTAGACGACGCATATAAATTTCTTTATTTTCTTCGCTCACTGCGGAGGTTTTATTTTATAAAGGAGATTGAATAATGGTTGTATTTTGAGGGATTTGATATAAGCAGAGAAGAGAATTGATTAGAGCTAAGAATTCTCTCCCTCATATCCTTTAAATTCTTGGATTAAAAAAATGAGTAGAACATTTCGTGGACCGCATAAGGTTATTCCCTTTCATTGTGCACTGTTACTGGCCAATTTTTCATTATTATTACAATGTGATATGAAGAATTAGTACATCAAATGGTTCAATTAAGGAGGAGGGGGAGCTGTCGATTGTAGTGTAGTTTGCAGATACTTGTAGAATGAAAATTCCTTCACTTTTTTCCTTATTTTCAGACCGAAATTCGTGTTCGTGAAAAGAAGCAAGATGCAATTGAACAACTTCTAAGGAATGCACAATTCGCGTATGTTATTTGTTCTTTTATTTTTACTTTGCGATGTTAATATCTGTTTTTTAGAATTGAATAATTCACTTGAAATAATTTATTTTATTGTATTTTTTCTTTATTGCAACCATAATTGATTGTTGTCGCATGAGAGAATTGTTGTTGTTTATTATTGCGCTTATTTTTGATATTTTTGTATTTCTTATTTCTTTTCCGTAAACATTTATCATCTAAGGTGGCAGGCACATTTTGATATTCGCATCAAAAGAATTATGAATTTCATTCATCATTGGCAAACTGATGATTTTCATCTAATAGTGTTGTTTGAATTAATTTGGTGGTATTTAATTCATTTGCATAAAATTCTATTGAATATAAGTGATTTTATTCTGGTCAAGTATATGAAGTAATCGCTATCTATTATCAAATTGGTTTACATCGATTAAAAATCCTAACGACAAGCAATACAAATGGAGAAATAATTAAGTGAAAATCATGGAAACATTTATTATTTATAGATTAAAACGTTTGGAAGTGGAAAAGCCGGATGCTGATGTAGCTCTCAAAGCAGTAACCGAAGCAAAAGTACATCTTGCTAAGAAAGTTTCTGCCAACTTCAGTACTTATACGTCGAATATAGTGAGGCTTTATATTATGTTTATGGGATTATCGCCGAAACGGTTATTGTGATTGATTCAATTGCTGAAGCATCATATGCACTGCCTCTATGATTGTTTAGAAAGCCAAAATTTTAAGCCGAAAAGGAAAACTATAGATATTGAGCTTAATGAAAGGTGACTTCAGGTAGAGTTAAAGTTAATACCATCCTCAATCACACATCGTTGAATTTATTTATGGGAATCGAAAAGCAAATCAAACGCAAAAATGGCATTTTATAACTGAATTATTGTGATGCAGTTATGTTGGCAACACTGGTCATCTTCATTTCATTGCAATCAAAATCCGTATGAGCCGAGGGGGAGGGGGGGAGGGAGGAGAGAGAGACGAAGAAGGGTAAATGCGCTCATTTTCTGGATTAATTCCATGAGGAGTAAACTTTTTACATTGTATTTTTCTCTTTATTCTTTACTTAGATAGGATTATCAATAATAATGATTGGAAAAGTAAAAAATCGTTCGAATATTGTTGCATTATCCTTAGTGGTCGTCTGCGAAGGAAATTTCCAAGATTTTAATGGTTCTTCCCGAGAAAGTTATATAATTTTTGCAATGAAACTATAGAAAGTTCGTCTTTTGTTTTAGAGCTTTGCATTTTTTTTTCAGCAGTTTTTATTTTGTTACTGAGGTCTCCCGTATTTCAGTCATCATAATGTCATACAAACACAAGATTGACCTGAGTGGTTAGCGGTAGCAATTGCCCTTTTGAAGTTTGAAAATAAGCTGGAGATTGTTTGTAATTGTGTTTTCCAGTTATTTTTGAAGGTTAGTTGAGTATGTTGATTGATGAATTGATTGTTTCGTTGATATGCCTAGAATGTTGGCTTGTGTTTTAAGTGAGCAATGATCGCCAGTGCAGTGCGATCCACTGTATTTTATCTAGTGAACCTATAGGTGCCCATCTTTGCTATGTATGGAGTCAAATCTCTCTCTATACCCTTGCTGTCTATTCATTGTGAATAATTTATTGTTTGCAAAATTTTTTACGTGATAAAATTTTGGACAATTGAGAGCAAAGAGGACGAAAAAACATTCAAATAATGAATTATTATGCATCTTTTTTTTCGTAGGCTATTGCAAAAATTTCTTTACAGGATCGATTTATTGACGTGCAGTTGGAGCAACAGTGTATTCAACTATTGTACAATAAGATGAAACTTGCTTCTTCAACGCTAAATGATCGCATCTTACAATTGCAAGAAGAAGTCGATACGAAGAAGGTTTGTTATGGATCGTTTCATCGTTTTGCACTTTTTTTTTCCCGAGTTGAAACAGATCATCTCTTTTGTCATATTTTTAATTTCGGCAAAATGTGGTCCATCTCGTTCTTGCGCTTAGTTTGAGGAAAGCATCGAATAAAGTTATTCGCTTTTCTCACTTTGGATTTCGAGTAAGGACAAAGCCGCGTTGCGCCATTCTCCGGCCTCATATTTCACGCGGACGGATATCAGGCTATTCCCCTGCATCGCCTGATTCAAGCAAACATTGAATCCTACTGTACTTCTCAATGAGTCAGATTTCAGGCTATCGAATCGCTTGTTTCCGATTTTGAACAAACTCATGCGCATATATATATGTTAGTTTTTCATGAACATTTTATAGTAAAAAGATAAATTGGGCAGAAGCGATGCTTTTTGCTTAAGTTTTCAACAGTAAAGGTTATCTCATGATTAGTAATTAAGTCTTAATGCATCAAAGGATTTGCTTTAGCAGCCATGCTACACTTAATATAGTCTGCGCTACAAGTTTCCTCTCTTTTGCACGTTTCTTATCATTTTTTAGCGTATTTAAAATACTCGAAGAATTATTATTAACTTCGCTTTTTCCAGAATTTTTAGTCGAACATGTACTGTGATAATGCGTAATTTGGCCATTAGTCTTTTATGGTCGGAAAATAAAAAAAATACCTATAGCTATTTTCAACTCTTCTCTACTATTCATATGTTTCGTGTCGATAATATTTTTACATATTTTTTATTGTATGCAGAAAGAATTGGAAGAGCGTCAAAGTAAAATCGATCAAGCATCACGAAGCGTAACGGAAACTCTGAGAAAGTGGAGAATGCTGACCGAATTGAATGCAATTTCTGAAGAGGAATTGAATAACGAACAAAAGATGAGCCTCACTAAACTCAAAAGGGTTTATTTTTCTATTTATATTTTTTTTTTGATGCGAAATCAAACAATAGTTGGTTATTGTTGAATGCATTCTTATAAAGTAATACTTTTAGTGGTACTTTCCATTAAAAAGAAGTAAGAGTGGAGTGCAAACTTTACTGCCATAAAGACTGATCGATTCGTTGTTGTTTACTGATTTTGAGTTTTATTTGCGTTATGATATAGTTTCCTTATTTTGATTAACATATCGATCATTTTGAGAGTTATCATTTTTTTAGTATTGATAGTGGATTAGAATGGAAATGATTATGGGCATAAGTAAAATGGAAGTAAGGAGATGTGAGCAATACAAAAGATTGAAGGAAGTGATGTGCAAGTGATAAAAAGAAAGTGAAAAGAGATGGCAATTATCAGTCAGAAATTTTCTTATTGAAATTTTTTTCTTTTCATTTTGTGAGTCTCTTTCTTAAGGCTTCAAAAACCTAAAGGAAAAGAGAAAAAAAGTTGCAAAATTGTAGCATCCAGAAATTTTTCTGTACTACAAACAAGCATTGAAATAGTATGAAATTATTACTATAGGACGATTGCAATATTTGTCCGATATTGGCGAGCAGACTAGTTGAAATTCATGAAAAGTGTAGTCTTGTAGGTGAGGCTGAGGGGTGCGGCGATAATATTGGCGTTCAGCACCTTGAACTATTTTCGTGGATCCTCGCTGATATTTTCTAAGCGTTTTTTTAATCAACGCTAACACGGATCGTTGCACATGAGTTAGTGCTATTAAAATATTCAATATATTGCAGGAATGGGAATCGAACTCTATTCCGGATAGCATTGAAAGAGTAAGGGAAGAGATAGTGGACGAGGAGGCTAGAATCGATGTTGCGCCCACCGATGGAGCAGAACAAGTAAACAGAAATTTTTACTTACTAGCTTAGAATGTTCCCCTGATTGCTATTGATATATTTCTAAATAGAAGACTTCATTGACGGATCAAGGTAATTTAAAGCCAGATCTCGAACTAGAATAATAGTATAATCGTCGATGCGATCTCATAACTTTAACTCCTAATCAAATTTCTAAGGAGAAGATATCAGTTTATGATAATGCGCAGGTAGCAGATATGAGGCTTTTTCTAATCGTTGTTGAGTGCACAAGTTATTATTTAACGAGGTTTATTCTCGCATTTTATTAATCACTGCAATGAGTGTTGCAGTCACATATTGTCAACACATCCTTTCCGTCAACCTTATGTTATTGGTGAAAGGAAAGATAGATACAAATTTCGAGGTTTTATGGGATTGAATGCTGAATATACAGTGGAAAGGACGAGAAAGTTTAGAAATTTTAGAGGAAAACGTCTGCAGTTTCTGGCATTTTCGGTATCTTTTATGATCAATATTAGGCTCGATATTTGCGATTATTTCAAGTAAGATAATTCATAGCAGGTTTGCTGCTTTCCACTTTTATATCTAGGAGCTTTTCGAGGCAAAGAAGGGGAGAGAGGGGAGTGGAATCGTCGATCATGCTTCTGCATATCTGGTATTATACAACATAAGGCGTCGCATTTTTGTTCAAAATTCGTCCATCGCTTGCAGCGTTTCATTTTTTTTTTTTTTTTTTGTAATCTAAATGAATTAGTTCTTCATCATTTACCATTCTACAATGGAAGAGGAATTACATCCAATTTGATTGATTAAGTGCAATGAGGTTATGTCACATTATGAAAGTTTAACTGTTTTATATATGATTGATAACCTTCAGGATTTCGATCGGCAGAATGCACTGAAAGCGGAGCAAGAGAACCTCGACGAGAAGATCCAATTTGCAAATAGAGAAGTATTTTGCACAAATTTGTGGAATTTTTTTTTTATTTTTTAGATTTTTTTAAAACTTTTTTCATTTAAATTCAAGTGGGAACATTTGATAGATTGCTTTGCAGTTGATCTAGGTGACTTTTATTCATCGATATTCTATTGCATCGGATAATATTACAATGAAAGTCGACTAAAGCTAAAATAGATATCCATTGATGTGAATGTGCGAAAAATGTTTGGATGGAATCTTTTACTTGTAAGAATAATGTTATTAACCTAGCGGCCATTAAACTAATAAATATGCCAAGAAAAGTTCATAAAATGCCTAAATATGGTTAATAATCGGAGGCGGTGGGAAATTGATTGAATACTCCGTTTTCGGTGATGCGCCGCAGGAAGTTTTTTTTCATAGTCGAGTAATTCCGAATCCATTGAATTGTCTTTGGCGGTGGTTGGGAGATAGTTATTTATTGGAGCTGAGTGATTAGGATTCAAATAGGAGTGGCTATCTGCTGCAGTATGTTGAATGAGATTCACATTGATTGCAAACATTCCTTTGATCATTTGGCTACACTTTTCATCTTTTCATTAATCAAATCATCGAAGATTTTTTAGGTGAATGATTGGCGTGAAAAGATGAATGAACTCCTTGAGAAATGGTTGAACCCGTTGACGGAATTGGTCACCAAACTCAACGAGCGTTATGTGCGTTTCTTTCATCGAATGAATTGTGCCGGTGAAGTGCATCTATATAAACCGGAGGACAAGGTTTTATATTTTCCATTCTTATATTGCTGTTGTTTTTTTTTGGGGGGGGGGGGGGGNGGGGGGAATATTTGTTAGTGGTGGCCTATGAGGGAAATTGGGGTAGGGCGATCTGTCAACAACAAGTTGCGGGTGTCTGAACAAGAATTAAATTTTGCATTTCCAGGTTTTATGAAGGCGCTTCGTGGATGTTAAGTGGGGAGGAATTCTTAGAGGTCTTTTTTTGCAAACTTCTTAGTCAAAAAGCGAATTCGATGCTGGATGTTTTTCATTTCTGGGCGAGGAGGGGATGGATGTATTTCTGCAGCCGCTTACTCCGAATGTGCTCAGGTACAAAAAGTTTTTAAGTTTCAACATCCTCAATACGCTCTTTGGAATGTTTTATTCGGCCATCGTCTAAAATTTTTTATTGAGGAATTTAGTGCATATTGTGGAAATTATAAATTCATATTGCAGTTCGATGTTGATCATTACGGTATAACGATTATGGTGAAATTCAATGCAGGTGAATCACTCAGACAATTGTCGCATCGAGTAAGCGTTATCGATTGATTTTGAGATTTAAAAAAAAAGTTGAAGCAATTGTTTAATTTCTTGGCGAAACTGCGCTGTTAAACTGACGTGTTCGTGAAATAAGACGGCCATGATCTCTATATTTCATATGGAATAATAGGAAGTGCTTCGATCGCACCTAATTTTGTAACGTTGATGTTTGGATTCTGGAGTTTTGAAGTAATTTAGGAAAGCAGATTGAGCTCCTTGAACTTTTTTATTTTCTGATTGACCTTGAGCTTTATGCATAGTCACCAATATTGCATTGAGTAATCTCATATTGATTAAATAATTTTAAGAGTCAGTCGGGAGGTGAACGAAGCGTTGCAACGATGATCTATTTGATGGCGTTACAGGATTTGAGCATTGTACCGTTCAGATGTGTTGACGAGATCAATCAAGGTTAGTTTCGATTGTTCTAATTTATTTCGCAGTCTCATATTATCTCTTGTCAGAGTTGCAAAAAGTTTGACCTTAGGCTGTGAATGTAATTCTCGTAATTAAGTAGGTTGTTAGGTAATGTGCTGTTTCATGGGGATTACATGGGATCAAATGTAAACAACCGTTGTATTGAAAGTGGCGGTAACCGTAAGGTGGTTGAAATGGTTCGAATTACGTGATGTGGTCGTAGTGCCATCTTATCAAAACCGTTTCCTTACTTTGCCCATCGAAGCTTTTGATTACATTGCGTTGCTGTTGAAGATTTATAGTGTAATTTAAGGAATATGTTGTTGTTGTTGTTGAAATTTTAATATAGTGATGTATTTCAATAGCGATGTGGAATATCGCAGAAACGCTTGCAGGGATGGATCCACACAATGAGCGCCGTCTCTTTAGAACTCTTGTAGATCTGCTCTCGGGATCAAGCAATTTCTCCAAGACACAATATTTCATGTAATCGTATTCACATTATAATTCAACGAAAGCTGTTGTTCACTTCCGAAGAAAGCTTAATTACGTGTAGAGCATTTATGCTATTTTTTATCATTGATCAACGTTTATAAATCACTAGTGTTTACTTCCGAAGAAAGCTTAATTACGTGTAGAGCATTTATGCTATTTTTTATCATTGATCAACGTTTATAAATCACTAGAATAGTCTTACTGCCATCGATTGATGTAGTTTATGAGGGTTGAGATGGGTTCATTAGTTATGCCGCTGTAGAAGAGTAAATAGTGATGAAGGGTATCCTTTGTAGTGTTTCTCGTTATTGCTGAATTCATCAAGTTTTATTAATGATTATGAAATATATTTTTTATCATTGATCAACGTTTATAAATCACTAGAATAGTCTTACTGCCATCGATTGATGTAGTTTATGAGGGTTGAGATGGGTTCATTAGTTATGCCGCTGTAGAAGAGTAAATAGTGATGAAGGGTATCCTTTGTAGTGTTTCTCGTTATTGCTGAATTCATCAAGTTTTATTAATGATTATGAAATACAAAAAAACATTTTTTGATGTGGCAAGCAGTTTTCATACATAAGGAAAAAATTCGTACGCAAAGTTCATTATGATTTCCTTCAGTTATGGTGACTAGCAACAAATGATTAGTATACAATAGGAGAAGGCACGCTTTTAAGCGAAAAACGTGAAAAGCAATATTGATTTTAAGTTTAATCCTTCAATGCTTCGACTCCAGTTTACGCTGCAACGTTCGTATACTAACCACTGAGGTGGTTTCAGATGCCATTCAATCGAAAAGCCTTAAAGAAAAGAGTTCGAACTTGAGATAGTAGCACAATAGTTTAGTGCTTTCACACTATAAGCGAAAGGTCGGGTAATTCGATCCTCAATTCTTATTTCCCATTTTGTTTTCCTCTTTCTCTCTCGTGCCTCTCTTTCAAGTTGAATAATTGATATGAGGATACAGGAGACATTCTGATATGCATTTACGGTTGAATAATATACTTATAGAAATGATCAAGAAGTAATAAGTGGGTCACGTTATGCTTGTCATCACTATTGTTTATTGTAGCCTAACGCCAAAGCTTCTACGCGGCCTTCAATACGGAGCTGATGACGCGTTGCATCTCATTAATATAAGTGCCGATGAGGTGAGATACGGCGGAATGATCAAAACCACTGCAGTATAAGTGAGGATTCATTTTTGATATCATCGTTAGTTGTTTCCTCTCCTATAGAATCACAAATCGATTCATCATTTTAAGTGAAAATTATTGTTATGATTATATGAGATTCATCATTTTCTATGTGTTGTTGCAGAATTTTTCTGCCATATAAAAGTGCTCAAAAATTTGTCATTCTTCAGCTCTTTGAATTCACTAAGTTTATATATATATATATATATTATATATATATATATACATTTTTCCTCTAATATCTGGAATTCATTGCCAGAATTCAATTTCTGAAATTCATTGCTAAAATTCAAAAATTGAAGTATTATTCTTTTATTACCTCAGTAAGTCGTATTGTACCTCTCATACTTCTTGTGGCATTTGTTTCATTTGCTCTCTTTTTTTCTATTGTTTCACTTCAGAAAATGATCTTTTATCATTTGATCTATAATTTTCTTTTTTGTTGTTCTCTTATTGTTATTCAATAAAATTGCTTAATATATGTGATCAAGAACGATTGCTTTTGTGAAAGATTTCGATGAATATTAGAAGGAAAGTGAAGAAATAATTACAATTTAATCATTTTTTCGTCAAACGTCTACTTACTAGAGCAACAGTTCTTTAAATGTGTATAATAATGCACTTATATTTTTGATAACCTAATCACGCACATACAATTCTTAAAAAGTTAATTTTTTTGTGGCCCGGTCAGTGTAAAATGAAATTTTCTTTAGTAGCAAACTGTATGCAAATCTCAGCCCGCTTCAAGCGATTATAATTCCATCTAAAATTAATAAATCAATCTTACTATAGGTACGGGAAGTAATTTCATATCTACCAAGCTTTTAGTGCCCTCTCTTAAGTGGCAGCCGAGTTGGATTTGCCAAATAGTTCAATTCCCCCCCCCCCCCCCCCCCCCC
>QEWY01001804.1:61035-79800 GCA_006503575.1 Baylisascaris schroederi
CCCCCCCCCCCCCCCCCACCCACATCTGTAGCATCAATAAATCTCTAGACAAGTGAATGTTCAGAAAGACGCAAGTTACAGATATTGCAACTTTCTAAAACTTGCCTATATATAAGATATATGTTAGAAATCACTGGGACAATGTATAGTCAAAGATGTCTTCAATTTTCCCACTGCTTCTTTTCACTTTTTTTGGCGGTGAGATGCTGAGCTTAAAAATATTAGAATACGGTGATTGCTTTTTCAGTGACGTCATAGGCCGCTTAGGAAGGTGCCCTAGTAATATTGGCGGCATTACAAGGAATATAAGGGAACAGAGGCGCTTAGTGACCATAACAGTTCCAGTTCAAACTGATAATTTTTTCTATGATCACATTTAAAAGTATCGCTGTTTATGGCACGATTTGCTATACCTATATATTCGTGATGCCAGCATAAATTCCGTTTTCAGAAAAAAATTATATGCAAATTAAATTTCCGTTTGTGCCGTTTTCAGAGCAAAAAAATTAACGCTCTTATGTCAGCAAATTGACCTCATGAAAAACATGTCTGATTTATGGTTCGAAAATTATAGGTTCATAGGAGTCTCACCTGCTTCCACCTTCAGGGAGTGGAAGCAAGAAAAAAAGGATAGCTGATGTCTAGGAAGGGATTTCCTCAGTATTAATCCCCTCACGGTCTAGAGCATAAAAAATGGAGAGAAAAACAAAGCAGGTGAGATTGGTCTACACCTTCTTTAGCATTATCGATATCAATTATGATCTACTTTCAGATGTAAAATGAATACAGGTGTATTAAAATATTAGATGTTAAAAAATCGTTGGATGCGAACAGAGAGCAGTAATAGGTCTAGGAACCAGGGGAGGTTTCACTGGCCACCAGTTCACTACCAATGAATATAATATTACTTCACAATCCTTTAAATTTTGCGCTCTTGGCCCTCTGCCAAATTTCGGAGCATGCCAAGTCATATATATATATATATATATATATATATATTATATATATACTGTAAGCGGGTCTTTGAAATGCTCCAATTTTATTCGATGATTTTGTGCCTTGTTCGTGAATTAGGCTGTGATCTTTACTCTTCGACCTCTAATCGGAACTGCAAAACTATGAAAATTTCAATCAGTGCAAATGAACTCGTCTGGTCTTTATGTGTAAATTACGACAACTGTAGTCGAATCAAGAGTGATCAACGATGAAATGCGAAGGTCTATCCGGTTCGGAGCTTGGCGATCCTCTATGGTCTGCTCTATGGCTTCTAGGTGTTTTGCAAAAGTTAACCATCTTAAACGTCGTACTCGCAAGCAAAGACCTCTTCTTGAGGTTCAAAAAATAGAAAATATTCGGCAGTTTTGTGAAAAATTGAAGTGCTGGAATGTGCTAGTTTCAGTCGTAGTCTCATCATACGAATTAATCATGCATAGTATGGCTATGAATTAACGAGAACTTCTCGAGGACATACCTGCTTGGTGCATTTTTTTGATATTTTCTAATTATTTTTCAGTTTTTAGTGCATTGTTAAATCTTCTCCTCTTTCCCACTTTCCATCAGTTGCGTTTCCCTTTACTGACAACGTTGTATGCATTACTCCGACAGAATTGGCGTTCTTTGTAGTATTCACATATGTTGATCCATCGTGAACGCAATCCGCAAAACAAAGCATATCATATACTTTATATGTGATTTATTTATTCAGTTGGTTGTATTTTATTGAATGGGTTGAATAAAAATAAATTATTAGCTGAATTATTTTTAGCGATATTTTTGGCTATTACGATGAGTCTATGAACAACTCTTGTTTAGCTAAAGGTATCTGCATATAGTGAATAGCAAGGGAAAATAAGCGATAAAGAATACCTCTTGATCGGGTAAATATTTTTTTTTTTGATATAACAGCTGCCTTCAATTGGAGCCAACCGTGTGGATCACTCCTATAAATAAGCGAACGTTATCGCACGTGAGCATTAATCGACGATGTCAACAAATAACATGACTTTATTTACCACATGATTTTAGTTGCTGCTCATTTTGTTGGTGTATTTTTCATCTTGAGTGCTTTTCCCTAGAAATATGATATGGAAATTTTAACTTAAATTTGTTGGTATATTTCCGTCAACGCTGATAAATCGTTTCCGATTTCATTGCTTAATGGAAATCGTCTAACTGACTAAAACATCCATTGGTATTCTCTAAAATGGCTCACTTTGCCAATTAAATTCATCTTCGATTCGACAGTCATTTATTTGATAGTCACCATTTTCTTAAATGAATTGTACATGAGAATACTTCTCTTTCTTTCCGGTTCCCCCTCCACTCCTCTTCCACCTCCTCATCTCTAATTATTTGAAAGTTTTGCTTCTCATCATTCTAGATGAACTTCCCATCTGACTAATCAGCAAATCGCTAGAGTTCATTTTTTTTTTTACATAATGAAGTTGATATATTAGCGGTAATATTGTTATAAAGGTTGCTATTTCAATGTTTTGACCGGAAAAGCTGCCGAAAATTTCTTATGTTAGAATAATTGTTGGTCAAAATTTCTGAATTTCCTATTCTATCCGATATTTGTTCAAATACTTATTGTAACTAAATCCTTGAACGTCTCAAAATTTATGGCTAACTCCTCTCTAAATAGTGAAAGAAGATGTTCCTTAGATAATAAAATCAGCAAGAATAGAAAAGAGTACTGCGCTTTGTAGAAGCCAATCACGAAAGTGCAGTAGGCCATTTGACATTCATAGGTTATAGCTTTATCAAATGCTAAAGGTGTGTTTAATGAAAGAATTTATTCCGTCATTTTGCTTTTAAGATATTTGCATAAAATGGTTCTCTTCATTGTTCGTTTAATTCCCCATCAAATGGTCCTCTTTGGCAAAGGAAAACGACTTATTGAAAGTGATTTTATTATCGTTTTGTACGCTTTTGCAAATTTCCTTTGCAGTTTATATTATTGCAAAATGTCGGTGCGTTCGTATATGCACTTGTGTGTGTGTGTGTCTGTCCGGTAATTCCATTTCCAGAACCATTGCAGCTAAAATTTTGGAAATTTTACTGTCATACACTACACCACAGAATATCCTATACCATTTTTTAAATGTTGATTTGATCACTTGATCAAATCACTTGATAGGCCGGATTATCGAACGTTGTGTCGATGAGGCACCGAAGGAGGATTTTGCAGCGGAATGTTGATTTATCGAATTTAAAAGGAGTAATAAAAAATTGAAGGCATTAAAAATGTTTTTCATATATTTTAGGCTAATAGAATTTCCACTTTGCATTAATGCAATCACAGAAAGGCAATCAGTGGATTCAAATGTTTTGTAGATTTGTGTGAATGGTCGCATTAGTTAAGAGATGAAAACAGTGTTCCTCATGTTTTATTATTTGTTTATATTGTATTTATTATTATATTTATATATTTATTATTATATTTTATTATTTGTTTATATTGTATTCATTATTATATTTACATATTTATTATTATATTTTATTATTTGTTCATGTAACTTATGAGCCTATTTGATCACATACGCATAAACTAAGACCCATTATCTTGCATCTCCTCTGATATGTTTTTGCATTCATTTCTGAACATCTTTGCAATCGGTTGAAGTCGTTGAGATGTATCACAAAAAGCACATATCGTGCCTATTTTTATAGAACCCCCTCCCATTTGCTCTCATAAGATTGCATTCAATTTCTTTAATAGGTAAAGGCAACTTCAAGTTCCACTTAAATCAAATACAGGGCAATGCTTTTCCTATGAATGTGAAATTAATACATAATAGATACAATATCCCTAAGAGCGATTTCTCTAAATATTTTTTGAGGTTTCAAAAAAAAAAGTGATTACAGATAGTCTTAGAATGGATCACATCTATTTTGTTTCACGTTTGCTAATTCGTTTTATGATGTCATTTAGTCATATTCACATGAAATCTACTTCAACACACGTCATATCTTGTAGCCAGTCTGCATCTTATCCATTATTCATGCACACTTCTGCACAATCTTAGATCCATAGACAGTATAATATTTTGCAGGATTTTAAGTTATATTTATATACTTGCAAGATTGAATGTTTGGAATCTTTTATTTCGGAAGAAAGAGGGTAGGAAACAAAACGAGATGGTTACTATCACTGCATTTGCAACTAACCTATTCAGGATATTTAAATAAAAAGGAGAATATTGAACCTGATGGCTCAACGATGGATTTAGCTAAAACTATTTTAGATACTTTTTGAATGGAAAAAAAGAGAGTGTTAGCAAAAATTTACCAAACATAAAAAGATATGACTGCTAGCCGAAGCCAATGGAGCCTACTCTAGTCCGCAATTCATCCTCTTCTTTAGATCCATTAATTCTTCTAAATAAGACGGATTTAACACCGTTACCTCCCCTTTCCCTGTAAGGGTTTCGGATCAGTTCTCTTCACCCTTTGCCCTTAATTTGGCCCTGAACGGTTGGCAAATCCCCTTCCTTTCGAGGCTCGACAGATGTGTTTAACTTGGCAACAATATAAGAGGTTAAATTTTTACCAAGCCTTAAAAAATCAACAATAGTAACGGCGGTGGAGATAACACGACGGGGGGGGGGAGGGGGGAAGGTCGCCTATTCAACGGAGCCTTGGCACGAATAGTGCCATCTCCGCACCCGCCAGCACCAGTCACTCCTCAGGCAGAGCCACTTCGCGGATCAACCCCCACCCTCGCTAGACGATGCCTCAGGCAAACAGCTAAAAGCACACTGATTTCTATAAGCAAATATGCTCTCCTCTTGTACGCGTGGACCCTTCCCTCAAGGTGTTTGCAGAGAGTTTGCTCCGTCTTATGGTCATCGCCTCTCTGCTGTTCCCGAAAGCAGTTGATCTACAATTTATTGATCACCCTTACACCCCTCCCAAATTCTTAGAAAATATTGCACTCATTAGTATGATAGCTCATCGGCTCACTGGAGTTAAGCACAGGAATTATTCGTTCACGGTTAAATACTTTCATATTCGCAAACCTGCCTTAGAACTGATAAATGCTCATGTGTTGTTCATATTTTCCTGTAAATATAAGCATTTATCCATCTTATTAATATTTTTTATGCTCTATATATTTCGGTAATGGAAATCATTACAGAGTCACATTGGGCGATGAAATTAAATGTAAATTTTTAGGTGAAGATACGTTTAGGTGGATGGAAATTTATCGAATATTTCATCTCTCTTTAAAATACAGTTTAAATCCTACCTCTTCTAATGAGAATCCTATACTTTATTCTTTGTTCTTAATGGTTACACTTCTACATAATCCTTATTGTTATCCTTATTGTTCCTCAAGCTTGATGTTTCGGCACTGAAGTCATCGTCAGATGCAATCATCCCTGCCATTGCTCGTACTTTCTTCGTTCTTTATTCTTTTTCCCCGAAACGATATTATTTCTAAGAAATATCAATCATGAAGCACAAAGAAGGATAAACGCCTCAAATTATAATTAGCAAAGAAGTATGACTGAGATAAAATTGTCGGTTTAGAATTTTTTCGAATATTTCTTCTTAAAAACATTTCGTTGATTTAATAACGTTTAAATAATTTGTTAGCATTAAAATTACTCGATAATGACCCATCATTCTGATACAACAATTACAGAGGTGTATTTTATGTTGTTGAAAACGAACGCTTGGTTGGTCCCTCAAAATATAGAAACGAGCTTTAAAAATTGAACGCCACATCGGTTGCGTATATAAGTGCAGCTGTGAGGCATTCGTCTGCAACCAACAGACAAAAAAAAAACAAGCCTATTCCAATCGCTCGATGAAAATGGCCAGATGCTATAGCCGCTGCTTAGAAACCACATCGTTTTTTTTGCCTTACTTCCGGTCTTTTGGATACGAGCCAAAAAGCCGCACATTCGCAGAGTGCAAATATGGCACCGGCATCGGAGCGCATCCCTCAAAGTGATCGCTAGCTAATGGCTCATTCTCGCGCATTCACCAATTCGTCCTTTCAGTGACTATACATTTCTAAGTGTATGTATGTTCTCGTCACATGTTTTCCGCATAAATTCCTTGCTTTCTCTCATTCCAATAAGCTATCTCTTGCTGTCGTTCTTGCAACCTCTCTCTTCGTCACAGTCCTACAGCTGTCCTCTTCTTCTCTCTCCCTCACGCATTTCCATTCACCATGTGTGCCTTTTGTGTTGTGTGCATCTCTATGTACGATTCTTGCGCCAACCATCTGTCCGTTGTGTTTTCGATCGGAAACTTGGCTGGCGGCAAAGCGGGAAAACTTGGCGCATTGGCATCATGCCAGCAGACGCGTTTTTATTTGTGTATTAGTTTGCAATAGGGACAATGCCGCAAAAGTGCTTGTGACAGAGGTGTGTGTGTGTGTATGCAATGGGGCATAGTGGGTGGCCGTGCCAGGTAAACCGCGGTCTTTGACCGCTGAGGTGCGCGAGAACTGTACCTATGTAGATTACTGTCGATGAGTGGAATGAAAATCGACAGTTGAAGGGGTCCGTTGGAGGGGGCATCGCCACCCGCGGTGACCATGCGACAAATCCCACACTATGAGAACATGTGAGACAATAAGATCCGACTATGGACGTCAAGGACATTCTATGACACATCAGCAAACATTGGTGAAGTACCATTGAGGAACATATTTGCTACGAAACATAAATTCGAGTTGGGTTTGAGTGGATAAACGATTTGATATTTAATTCATTGCGACAAGGGTTGTTATCTAATGGCTCTACATGAAGGTCGTTATATTGGAAGATGAAGTAACGGGTGCGATTGTACGAACCCCTCTTCGATAACGAAACCAAAATATGATTCATCCAATTATTTCCGCATCGCATTCCATGTACGTAGATTTTGCTTTTTATTAATGCATCAGATTTGGCACAATTTTCTTTCGTTTTTTTTTCGCTTCAGAATGAGTCATTGAATACCATTTTAGAATCCTTACTTCTTCTTGCTTATTCATTTCTTTTCCAGATTTTTTGAACTTCACTTGACTCATTTTAGACGTGTTAAATATAAATCTATAAATTTATTCAGAACCTTTAAGGGGAGAGTGGGATGTGATCACAACTACACAATATGTCCTTTTTCAGCGAGTTTATTTGTGGATTTTAATCGGAAGTCTTGCTTCACTTCAAACGACGTCTTACAGAATTTCAAACTGAAATTTACTAAATCACTTGGTGATATTCCCAACTCTTCGTGAGAGCTATTTATCATTCATTCTTAGAAATTTTAACGTTCAAAAATTTCATTAAATCTTCAGAAGCGGGAAGTTTCGATCTGAAAAACAAACGGGAAAGCGCATCGCCGCACAATATGCGCTTTTATGTTCCACCCACTTCGCCAATTAAATCCAACAGTTACTACTAGCATATAATAAATATTGCAGATTGATGCGTTTATACCAATCTAGCCTGAAACGCTCGCACAAATCTGCCACTAAAGATAAAAAAGGACCACTGCGTTATTTTTGGTAATGTATTCAGACGACATTTTCCGTCGGAAATCGATCCTTAATGATGCGATAAGAACAGCACACATGCACTTTGCCATCTCATGTCTCGCCACCCGCACATAGACAAATTGCCCCTTGTTTCACTAAATGCCTCCCATTGCAATATGTCATCTCCATTAATCGTAACGATATACCGCTCAATTTAGGAGTGGTATAAGCAATAAGCAAAACCTCTCACATAAGAGAAGTGAATGTTAAAAGAGTGGGAAGAGGGGAGGGGGCATTTTAAAATATTTAATTTCGCATTCAAAAATTGAATGCGACTAGGAGTAGGATGGCGATTAGACTCTACCCGTCCTCGAGTATTTGTTGAAACTATGCTGGCAAGCAGCTTCAACGTTTTACCTGAAGATCCCAAACATTGATGTGATCCATTAGGAGATAAAACCGATTAAATTTCTTTGGCAGTTTAATAGCCACATGCGTTAAACCGTCTTTAGTGAATGGTCAGACGAACTTCCGGTTGGATGAACCAATCAAAGCATGTACAGTCAATGATCAGACGGACTTTCTTCTTCATTAATTGCTTGCGGGCATCTTTTTTAATGCTCATTTTGTGCAAAAAAAGCCCATTGATGACTTTCAACTTGCCTATAACAAAAGCTATGGTTGCTATCTCTAATTTCCCTCTTTCTCTTCCTTGTTTTAGAGGTGAGACAATCGCTCGTTCCTTGCATCAGACCATTCACTACCTGCTCAATTTCCCGAACGACTTTCACGCATCGCCCCTTAACCGTTCTCTCATCAAGTGACCGAAAATGTTCGCAGGTGATCAAGATATGCCATTAGAATATCATTCAAAGTGCTTTTTAAATTGTTTCTTGAGGTCTCTCGGGGGATGGGGCTAAAGGTAATTAAGTTGTGTTCGGAAAGGCAAATACTCCGTAAATGATTGGTAAAACGCTCGATTTCATTGAAATATTAATACATAAATGTGAGTTGTTTTTATTATTTTTTTAAACAATTCATCATGATTTTGGTTATTCAGATGAATGAAATTAGAAAAATTCATGCGAAGCAACTTTAGATATGAAAACTTTTATATATAAAAATACAGTTACTATCTGCTTAATCCTTTCAAATATCTAATAAATTATAATTTATATATGTTTGAATTTTCGATTTTCGATTTATTCTATGCTACTCATTTGACAAAACGTTTGCGGAAGTTTAATTGGAAATTGTGATTAAACAAATTTTTTTTTGTGGTGCAAAGAAAGCATCTTAGTGAAACAGATGCACACGTCTCATAAATTAGTTACCCAATGGGATCACAAAAAAGACACCACATTCTAATGTCTGTCTGATGTCATATGCACATTTATTCCCTTTCCAATTTTCTTTGATCTTTTTTTTTTCGGAGAAGAGTTACAATCTTTCATTTAGTGGATAGAGTTGAAATGTTTCCGACTCCGGTTATGATTCCATATCGGAGACTTGAAAATTTTTTCGATTAGGCTTTATAAGCATATTAATTTATTTACGCGATGATTCCATAAATTTAAAATTTCTTCGAATTTCGATAAGGGCACAAAAAAGAAATTTCATAAATTTCGAGAATAAATAAGGAAATATTTATGAATATTTTCGCATGAGCTATTAAATTAAGTGAAATGAACATGTTTATTAAACAAATAAGCTGAATGTCGCTACGCCTCACAATAGTCGTTCTAGCAAATATCACTAAACAATGAAAGATTCCGTTCCTTTGAATGGAAATTTAAAAAAAAAAAAACGAGTGGTGTTATTGGTCCATTGCCAATTTACAATGATTGGAATGACTCGATTCGACTTTGTGTGGAGTGTGTGTCCTGTTTTGATCTGTCCTTGATATTGCTTCTGGCAGATTCGCGCAATTTCCAGCTTCTTTGTTCTCACCTGGTGAATTGGTTGAATTCGCTTTGCTTTTCGCTTTCTGCTCTTCAATTTTTTTTTTTTTTTTTTTTTTTTTTTTTCAGGCTTTGCAATATGTCTCTGCATATGCTTGCGCTTGATATATTCTTATGACGTCATGTTTTACACATGCTCGTGTTTGACATTTTCTCATATGCATAGACTAACGAATATCATTTCCAATTAAAAAGGTGTGCATTATTTCTCACAAATCGACTCCACATAAAGAGGAAGTTGCTATTAGAATGTGCACTTAGAGCTCACTAAGATTTCGTATTAAACCTAGCAACCGTCTTTTTTGCATTGTTTCGATTTGGAGTTGCTTGAAACATAAAAATGTCGAGAAAGCGATCGTATTTATGCACATACGCTACAAATTATTCAAATAGATGAGAGTGGAACAAACGAAAATTGTAGAAACGAATATAATTCATAGTAGAAAATGAGAAGAATATCACAAGGCGATCATAAAGCCATGGAAAACACTTCGTTAATAGAATTGCATTGTCACCCACCTCTCAAGATAAATTTTCTGCAATTATTTTGACCTCTTCATCCCCCTCCTCCTCTCCCCGCCATAACGAAGCCCTTCAAAATGGCGCCATATTTGACCTTATACTTACGACAATTTCACCTTATACTTGTGACAATTTGACCTTATACTTGTGGCGGTTTGACCTTATACTTATGACAATTTGGCCTTATACTTATGACAATTTGACCTTATACTTATGACAACCTGTCGTATATTTATCGCTCAAACGTGATTGGACACATCGATGCTATTAACTTCACGCACCATATAGAATAAAGGTTACAAGAATTTGAGATATAAAATTAGTCATTTATTAATAGAACTGATTGATCCATGTCAGTGGTATAGTATAAATATTTCTCGATGCCCTGAACAATAGAATTCAAAAATATTAGTGTTTTCCTGCTAGTGTTTTCCAGTATGGTCTTTTGTTCAACGAAAACGAACAGTTATTGTCTTAACTCTATGACCTCAGTTAGAAGGCGGTGAACATAGCAGCTCGCTTTCGGGCAACCGTTCTGCTCTTCCTTATCGCCGATGGTATGTTGAACACCCTCCGGTATCGTATGATATGTGGACTAATAAAAATATTGACATTTGTTATGCCAATACAAAAGTAAATAAAAAGAAGATACTGTCCCGTCTATGGCGGAAGCTGTGGGTGAATCATCCCTTTGCATTCGTAAGTGCTCCATATTTAGCGCAATATACATCGCCCCATTATAACATGTATAGATGTATATATAAAAATATATATACATTATATATAATTCCTATTTATATTTATATAGGTATATATATGTACGATGGAATTGGAGACAATAAAAATAAAGCAAGTCAAGATAATTCACTTATTGTTGAGTCAGTCTTCATATTTTTTAAAATAAAACTTTTATATCGAAATTACACAACGTTTGTCGCCTCGTTGTATCCAACTAATAATTATAGCTGTTATGTGAAATGATATCCTTAAACAATTGATGGATTTCTAAATGCGACGTCTTGGAAATGCCCAAATTGCAACGTTATTGGTCACCTATTACTAAACTCTTAAGCGCTACCAACAATCGAGTGCATTTTTGTTCGTCTTTTTTTTACGCTATCTTCATATTTCTGAAGTGATAGTATTGCGTGTAATCTAAATTTTACATTTTATTAGAATGCTTGCAGTATTCTCCAATTTTTTATTTAATTCAATCGTAAATATTGCATTTGTAACTTATATTACTTTATACTTTATAAACGGAAATTGAATTACTCGTGAAATTTTATTGAGTGATGGCGATAATTGCAATAGGGTAGAATCTACTTCGCTGCACTGCTGGGCCTATATAAGTATTGGTCTGTGTTTTCGTTCTTGCTGGACAGTTGTGAATATGAACGCCTATGCTAATTCATTTGCTTATCCACTTGAGATATACATTGTTGGCAGTCTATCACCTACATCCATTCATGATAGCAGTGATCGTTAACCGTCATCATTTTTGATGCTCCCTCAATCATCGTATAGCAGTTATATTATTAGTCCAACATTTACACTTCCACTAATTAGATGCAATTGTGTTGATGCGAATTCACCGATTCGTTTTAAGGTTTTATTTGAATTGAAGAGAGTTGAGCGATTTTCTGCGGGAATCTCTTTGAGGCATAACGCTTTAATGTGAGGTTATTTGAAGCTTTAAAAATAGGTCGCATTGTGATGGCAATTCGTCGGGGTGTCTTTAATGGAAACCTATTAAGAAGAATCTAACCGACGTGCGTGATGCGGTTTTTCTATTCAGACCTCATTGATGACGATGTGGTGCCACATGGAGTGATTGTGAGAATGTGCCTTTGAAAATGCCACAGGCGATATGATGATTTACAACACTTTCACTCATTTTACGATCGGCTTTGGAACACCTCATCTAGATACCTACCGCCTAGCTAGGAGGGGCGGGAGCACAAGTAGGAAAGACGTCAACTGCCTCACCTTCCTGACTTCTAATTAATCTTTTCTATTTGCAGTTTTTTTCGAATCTGGTGGTCTTCCATTCTGATCCGTTTGAAAAAATAAACTGCTTTGACATATATAAACTAGGTTAAACAGTTAGAAGGATTTTGAATTCCGCCTAAGTCTATGGTCGTTCTAACTCTCTACCTCCGACCGCTGACCGAGAAGTGGTAACTACAGGGGTCAAGGGTTAAGTTCATCCCCTCCCACACCTCTCCCCACACCTTCCCTTTCATCCTCTAAGCTGTTCCGATCAGAAATTTACAGCATATGTATGACTTTGTTATGAATGTGTTTGAATACGCTCGTATATATTTGCAAGAGATTGCATGACTGACGAAGATAACACTGAATTTGATAATATAATATTTGAGTTTAAATTCCGGAAAAAAGGAGTGGTTTAAGAAAGTTTTGTGCATTCCAAATTTCCGATCGATGGGAGAGTGACATACTTTCTCTCCTAATTTGAATTTTCGCGTTTATAGAAGGAGTGATCAATTTTTTTCAACATATTGCAACGTCTAATGAGGTCTGCACAAGTCAACAATACCCTGCAGCTAAATATGCTTCATGGTATTTGCCCTTATATTTCTTTGAATGCCGCATTAAATTGATGCTGATTGCAAATGGTATATTTATTGATTTACTACTATCATCCATCTTACGGTAATGTTTTACCCGTCCCAAAATTGGTCCTATGAAAACATATAAGTCAACCGTACCATTCCATTCATTATTGTAAATATCGACATCTCTTAGTTTAAATGCTTCAAAAATAAGTGCAGAAATATGTTGGAGAAGCTGGCGCGATATGTGCTTTACACTTCGTCCACTTTCGTAGGTTGCCAACGATAAGTGTAATATGCAGCATTTGCATATTTTGCATTGATTTGATCGCTGGCCCGTATAAGTCTAAAAGACTTGCACTTCTACAATGTCCTAGCAGTGTAAAATGAATATCCGATCGCTGAGAAATGCACTAAAATTTTTTTGGTATTTTTAAATGTTTTTGATTGGTTCCGAAATTGATCGATAAACCTAGGCAATGGTATTGGTGATCATCTGTTGGTGTAAATTAGGACTAGCGAATTTTATAGTTGAAAATCTGATAGTTTTCAAATTCAAACTAGCGGACAGGCAGACGAACAGATAGCCGCAAACATGTATGTGTACACATGGATGTTGTTTGATGCATTTTGCAAATGCGCATTTTTTCAAACGCGCATAAAAAGCGATTGTTGCGCCATTTCTGTTTGCTTTCCGAGTGGTGCAATCATTCAGGATGAAGATAGGATTGCATCGGATAGCGACACTTCATTTCATTCTAAATGACGTCATTTTATAGATAGAGGGTCTGGTAAATAGATGAAAAATGTCTTGCAATAGACGTCATAATTTATGCAAGAAGAAAGAATTTGAGAGAAGAAAAAGAGCCAAGCGCAAACATGACGTTTTAGATGGTCATACGGCATATTGCTCTTAAAACGAATAAAGAAAATACGGTAATGATACATCAAGATAGAGAAAATACGGTAATGATACATCAAAACCACTAGAAGTCATATGGAACCGAAAGTTAGCATAAACTTTTTATTTTTAGTATGCTATGATTGACATAAAATATGTATTTTGTATCCTCTCCTCCGTCTTCCCCTCTCCTACTTAAGCTCTTCTCCTTGCCCCTTTTCTCTAAATCATCTAGCACTCTATGCAAATTCAAACTGTCAGCAATCCATGTACACCCGACACCCAACAACAATCTCTGCAAGCGCCAGCTATCTTCAAATAATTTGATTCTACTTTTTAAATTCGATACTAAAGTTGTTCCATAATAAATAATATTTTTAATCTTAGTCACATATGCATCAAATATCGTTTCTTCTTACACTCATAGGTTATCAGTTTACTTAGTGACAATGCGATGATTCAATTCGCAAAATGTTTATATCGTAAATGGAATTGATACTAATAAAACCAATAAATATGTTGCAAACACAATTTTTTATTACTTATCTATACTTATCTATAGAAAATTACTTATCTACAGAAAAGTAATCTCAACAAATGTAATATTAGGATGATTCATAAATATTTGATAAATATACATTAAAATTTATAGCATAAAAAGAAATAATTCAAGTTGGAAGCTTTCACTCATTCAAACAACTCTCCGCTCATGTTCTCTTTCATCTTTATTTTGCATCTTGCTGAATTCATCTACTGCATTTGCAATTGCGATTAACTAGCATGTATCTCTTTATTTGTTTGTCTGTCTGTGTCTCTTTATATATTTATTGAGCATTTTCATTCCATGGTCGTCAAAAAAAAGCTGCAATTTCGGGATTTTTGAAAAATACTGCCTGAATTGGATATCAGATTTGATTTCGCTTTGACTCTTAAATTTGATACTTCATTGATTTAAAGAGCAATAAATATTATTTTTTAAATCTTTGCACATTGTTTGAATATCTTAACTTAATGGTACTTTCATCGTTAGCACGTCGATAGAATTTGAAAATTATCGAAAATTATGATCATGCAATTGAATATTTAATTCTTCATTAAGTAAACCCAACTTTGCTAAACGCAACAGACATTCGAACTTCGCAATATTACTACTGCCATTGTTTAGATCAATGCATCAGTATGGAGTTGTAGATCCCAACCTTCCCCAACATCTTTATAATTTCCTTTCCGAAAATGTAGCACCTCATTGAAAATTTCCACTTGTGTACCCCTTCTCTCTCATTCCTTCACTTTTAGGTTTTATTAAAATCAATTCGTTAAGTGAAAAATATTATGCATCGTCCATTATAGTATGAGAAATTCTGTTGCACAATGAACTTCACTTCACAATTTGCAAAACTTTTTTCTATGTCTCGATGGAATGCATACAACGAATGTCGTCTTTGCCTTTCGTACTCGTTGAGATTCTATTGACAAATAAAATCCACTTAAGCAATAAGTATTTGTATTTTTTCTTTGCATATCATTCGCGTTGATCGATTTACCTCAATAATTTTTTATACCAAAAATATTTTTGCAGGTAAATATATCACTAAATCGGCGATAAGAAATATCGTCATTATTTCATTCGAAGCCTTCAGATTTCGCCTTTTTTTTGTGATGCTCAACGATGATACGTCTAATGAAGAGTGAATCATGTATTTAAACAGATACAATATATTGTCTTCTGCTAATAGAAGACATTAATTTTATAAGATTTTTTCCATATTTTATCGTTTACCCATTTTTGTATAGATGGTATAATATAGAGTATGAAATAGTATAGAGTAGAGATCAAAAAATGTTGTAGAAATTAAGAGAATAGATAAGCATCACTAAGCAAGAATAATACGAATCAACGAGTACATTACAACTAAACGAGATTACCAATGCATTTTATAAAGCTATCAAGCACCCTTTTCTGTTCCATCTTCCTCTTCGCTGAACTCCTCCCTGCTTTCCTCCCTGCTCCATTCTCCTCTTCCCTGAACTCCTTCTTGTTCCACCTTCCTTTTTCCTGTTCTCCTGCCTTACTCTTCAACATTTTGGAGTGCGTATTTTCTTTTCATATCAGTGATTTCTTTGCTTTTGGTTCGTTGAATGAAGAAAAAGATAAAATTAAATGATAGATAATGATATTGGATTGTGCATATTGATGAGAGTTTTTGTTTGAAGTGTTGCTCTTTGTGATGAAAACAAATTGTAGCTGTATTCACAAATGTTAAATGATCGCTGAATGCACTTATCAATCGCTTTTTATTTCGAATTTCTTTTCCTCGATCGAATTGTTCGTCCGTTCAATGCATTCATCAAAATTGAAGCAAAGAAATTATTAATTAGTTGCTTAATTAATTACTATTCAAATATCGAGTATTCTAGTACTTTAATAACATTGATATCATTCAACACTTTCTCTCTTTCATAGATTTTCAACTATTTCCTACGTGCGTTACATTTAGACACTTTTAAAAATAGAAAAAAAACAACATTTTGACATACAGAAATGATAATTTTAAAATGTATATTAATGATAACGTTATCTTGATTAAATGATAGTGTTCTTATGAAAAGTAATACTCTTTTATCGAATATTTATTTAGCAGTTTATGAATTTTAGAGGATTTTTGAATAAATTAGAATTAATGATCATCAATTTTGCAGTGGCAATGAAACTAGTCATTTCAATAACATTGCATTTGCCATATGTTCATTGCTGAGAGGGGAAATGAAAAAGGGAGGGGAACGGACAAAGAGAGCATCTAAAAGGGGGACAGTGGAATAGTGTACAACATGAAAGGAGAGAGGGGTGTGAAACTATCTGCTCTTTCAACACAAAAATATCCAAAACTTTCGACGATTTGTACCGAGTATGAATATATAAAAACGTTTTTCGTGTTATTGCCAATGGTAACATATAATGCACTTACCAAGAATTTATATATATATATATATATATATATATATTTATATATATATATATATATATATATGTAAATTCTTGGTAAGTGAACACCAGTAGACTAGCTGGATTGGTGAATAAAATTGTCACTCCCATTACGAAACGACTTCGGTTAAATAAATTTCCCCAGAAAATGAATGTATCAATCGTATCCGATTTCGTTGTCCATTTATCAAGATTTGAATATCTTGATATATATGTATATATATTTCAATATCTGCTCGATAATGGTATATAATTGAATAGTGATAATCACTAATCGATAAAATGTTTTTCAATGTGAAAGAAACAGCGAATAAGTAGATTCAATTAAGAAAATAATCTAACAATTAAGAGCTATTAAATATGCGTAACTACCTTCTCAAGTAAACATTTCAAAGAGTCGTTACAAAAGCTTTAATATTATATTATTGTATTAGCGATTTTCCTTTTTTTTAACAGGCAATATTTCGAGCACTTTTTTTACTTGTTGAACAGCTGTGAAGTCATTTTTATAGGACGACGTAGTTTTTGCCATTGAAAATAATCAAAAAATATTTTAATTTGGAAATTCTGAATAAGATTTTTCTTCTTCATTCTAGTTGTGAATGCGATTTATTCGTAAATACAGTACCAGTTCAATGGAATGAACTTTCGGTTACATTTCTTTATGGTATTGCTCGAATATGATTGTTTAAAAGGGCATTTAGCAATCGGAAAAAATCAGTTTCCCGCTGTTTCCTTGAGATTTTAGGTAAGAAATACCTGAGATTAGAGAAGGAGTGAAGGAAAACTTAGATCCATAATGTCAGGTGTGCGTGCATCAATCACATAAATTAACGAATACATATAAGTGCTATAATAAAAAAAACGACTTAAGGTGATAAAAGATTTCAAAGATTGCTTAAATTTTTCCCTTTCTACATTAATAAGGTGGCTGAGTGATCTCATATAGATCTTAGTATCGAATTTGTTGATTTATGCAAATTTCAAACTCATTGCTGCCTCTAATTGCTTTCTGGACTTCCGATTTTTATCGGAAAATTTCGGTACCATTGAAAAGCTTATTTTCAAATTCTTTCAATTGCACATTTCATCGATGAATCAGCGTATCATTCTATAACTTTTCATCGAAAACATTCTAAAGAGCATAAATATATTCGTGAAATGCTTTTCAGAGGGCCATAAATGAATTAGCTGACAAAAACTATATACGCTAGAGAGTATAGAAAAACGAGAGGGAAACATTGAAAAACTCGAATTCCTTAGATGTTAGAAAATACAATAATTAAGAGAATCAGACATATAGAATAAAGGAAGCGAGAGAAGCAAAGAGAGTAGAAGGACATCGCAACTATATGAGTGAATTTGCGCGCCAAAATCATTCAACACATTCTTCGTCGTCTACATCCTTTCAAGTGGTGCGATGTAAATGTTTTGTGCGCTTGTGTAAATTTGTCTTGTAAAAGAGCGCCATGTCTTGTATATATCTGTCTACTTATATATGTATGTATGTCTGTCTGCATGTCTACATGTCTACATGTGTCTGTTTCTACAGTAATCTCATCTTGCAAACAACTGAAACTAGAGTTATGAATTTAGTGGATATAATGTATAGCATGGGATGATTTGCGATAACGAATTTTGTATTGTTTTATTAGGCTTCGAAATAAATAATAGACCATTTAAAAATACAAATAAATTTAGATATATTAGCTTGGTTATGTTCTTGTTTCACGTCAACAAGATTACAAAACGACGAATGTTTTGTGAAGAATTTTTTTATGGGCGGTTAAGGTGAATTCAAATATGATGCAATTGTTTTGCATATTTTACTCTTTGCTGATTGCGTTGAAGAGTGTCTGATCAGAGCGCTTATCTTGCCAGCTACTCTAAAAACTCCACTTGTTTTTGTTGTTTTTTCCATGATCGGAAGAAAACAGTAATCGAAATAGCCTACAAGATTACTATACCAAAGGCTATACGGTGATAGAGAAGTGCGAAGCGAATCTTGGATTGAGAAAGGGATGAGCGGCTCTAAAAAACCCCGGAAAGAAAGATCACTGCAAGACGGATCCACTGAAATGAAATATAAACCTGTTCAGAAGTCACTGAACGCAATATATGCAGTAATTGAAAGTATCGTCTGCATATTTATGCATGGATATGCAAATCAGCTTATGCAACTTGTAAATTATCGTCTCGTAGGTTTTTTTTTACTTCTGAGCCAGTGGAAAAAAACAAAAGCAATGGATAAAGGTTCGAATTTACCTGAAAGTAATTTACTTTACAAGTTTTAGTTAGCTTTGAAAATGCTTCATTTACCTTCGCCTTCCCCCCCCCTCCCCTCC
>QEWY01001804.1:79901-108599 GCA_006503575.1 Baylisascaris schroederi
GGGGAGATTGGGGTCCGTAGGTGGGAATGGAAAGCTTTGGGAGGGTAAGATGGGGATAAGGGTGGAAATCTATGTAAGATCAAACCATTTATAAGCCGTTGATCATGTTTTTTTTACTCTCTTCACACCTAAATTATTTTTAAACACACAATTTCCGCTTAAAAGCATAAAAACAGTCATATGAAATAAAAGAATCCAGAAGAATTTAAAAAGTTATATTGAATTTCATTCTTATCAGATTTCCAAAACTATCTCATCCTCTATTGGTCTATGAAATCAAAAAATCAAAAAAAAAAAACTCGATATCATTCATACATATTTCTAAACGGATATTTATATAAATTCGCCAGTTGTTTTATATGAGATGGTGAATATTGGAAGATTATTGCCTCCTATGAGATGTTCAGATGCTGTCGTAAATTGTACCAATTTAGAACGTCTTTAGAAAGCATTTTAAAATTAATATAGTCGAATGAGTATTGAGATTTCATCTCATCTCAGTTCTTTGATTAGATTGATACCTAATTGAGTACTTATATTTAATAAAGTTTTATACTTGTAATCCATTTAGGTTGGAAATTAAAAGTACGCCAATACTTTGTATAACATCGCCCAACAATTTGGGTTTTCTTCATGGAGAGAGGCATTATCCATTGATTTAACTGCTGGAATAAATTATTCGATATGACGTCATAGACATTTTCACTGAGTAATTTTCGTATACGAATAAGCACTCTAGAAATTTGAGTGACATCATATCCAAATTTTTCGGATTTTGATTAGGCCATTTTCTTCAGCTTTATATAGCTTATCGCATGGCTAATGATCCATGAAAATAGTGCACTTAATATGCCTGAGGGCATAACTCTTGTAAACGCTACAACTTCATCGCTTAGGTATTTTCCTATGGAACGTATTTAAAATGTTTTGCTTATCTCTTCTTTATCACGTGTATTGTTACTTTCTTAAATTACTCAATCTCCCCATTTAGAGTATGTACGCTGAAGAAATCCTCTGAATGTATAATTTCTTTTCATTCAAACCTGATAATTCAAGAATCAAATTAGAGTAGACTAACAAATTTTGTCGATTGAACGTAAAGGTATCAGATCAATCAAGGCCTTCGTTATTTTTTCTTCGATACACACAAGTTGAAATATGAAAATTGAATAGAATTGAATATCTTGCACTACTCAGGTAAAAGAGTTTTCCCATTATCTTTCAATTTTTTTTGTCAATAAATATAGTGAATTTCTCAATCTAAAATTTTATTTATCACAAAACAACAGATCGGAGAAATTTTGATGAGATTTCCAATTTTTTTCATGGATGAAAAATATATTTCTAGAAGTTGGATTTTTTTAGATTGATTACTCTCATATAGAAATATTTGCTGAGAAATTTTGCATCATCAAGTGGACCATACAAGAATTCGACTTTTTTTTGCATTATGCGAATGTTTGATTGTATTTGCGATTGTAAAGATTCTGAGTATATCTATCGTTTTCGAAAATAAAGAAGAATGCATTTAAATCCTCTAATAAATCTTTTTTTTTGGAAGTTTATTTTATGATATAATTAAGAGTATTTAAAGGAATTGATTAATCGATGATTGGCAACTTTTTTCAGCTGATTGAACGTGGGCCATAAATTACAGTTTTTTTTTTCGAGAAACTCTAAAGAGTTGAGCTATCGCTATGATTCGGAACAGTTCAAAAAAAAAATCTAGTGAAAATTTTTCAAAGATCTTCGACTTTTGAACTCTAATCAAATAAAAGGTATTGCATTGTTGAGATAGATGCTACTTATTTTTGTTCTTTTTTTTAAATGTATCTTAATTTGGTATTGATTAGCAAGCAGCATCGTCTGTTGCGTCGATTTGCTGCTTCATTAGAAGGTGTATCTATGATAGTTTAATTCAAAATATATTTTTATAGACGATGAAAAGCACACATCATCGCTCAGGTCTTTTAGAAACAAATGCAAAGAAAAATAAAAATTGTTTTTTTTTTTAAAGAAATCACTCATCTAGAGTATAGTACACTTTCGCTAATTTACTTCACAAAAGCGAATTATAACAATGTGTTGTCTGTGTGTTTGTATGTGTGTTTCGATTTGTCTATTTATGTGTTTGTCTATTTGTTCGATAATTTCAACTCAAAAGATACGTGAAGATAGAGTTACGAAATTTGATAGGTATAGTGCATATTGTATAATGACGTTCTGTGCCACATGTTACGTTGATCTATCAACTGCGAAAAAATATTACAAATATTTTTGCACTTTTTATATCGAAGGTGTTTTTTTTTGTTTTTTTTTTTTTACCGATTTCGTTGCACTTTACCTCTGTTGGATTCTCATTTTGCATCAATCGGATTGTAGAGAAGCGTTAAGGCGGTTCGATTCATTCATTAACTCAATACTTTGCTTACCTGATTTTTCATTGATAATTTGCAAAGCCGGTTGACCACGTGAGTGGAACGTTGAAAACGTATATTATATCAACTTTTTCGCATGATTTTAACATTTATTTCTTAGAAGGTTTATATTTCTCCCTCAAGTATTGCTCTCTCTAGGTTAACTCTCGCTTAACATTACTCTTACTACTACTTTCATAGCGTATGCGAGCAAATAGTAATCAAATTGAGAGAATTACAAAGAAATTAGCGCTTCACATGATGCGCACGTGAATTATGCTCATCGGAAGTGGCAATTAATCTTTTTTTTTTAAACCTCTAGGAATGTTTTTTTTTTCGTAAAAGTTTAAAAAGTAATGCAATTGCAAGTTTTCAAAAAAAATTTCAATCAAAAAGGAAATAATCGAACAATTAATCAGCTGAAACTATGAATTTCATTTTTTTATAAGGAAAATTTTAGCAAAATAAAATGCACCTAATAGAAAGGAATTTCTTTTGCTTTCACTTAAAAAAAAGTTGTGATATGAAATCCCTATATTATAAAATATTAGCATTTCTTTTATTCCCAAATCCTCTCCATGTTTTTTTTTTTTTTCTTTTTCTTTTTTTTCTTTTTCTTTTTTTTTTTGGTGCGCAGCCAGGAATCGAACTCGCATTCGTTTGCTTTCTGATTTTTGTTTACTTACTACTTTGATCATTACAACTTGCTTGCGAAGCTGAACAAAAAATATTGAAAGAAAATAGTGTTTAATGTTTTGAGTCGGCGTGCAATATCAATTCCATTCGCCTATGACGTAATCTATGCGATAAAAAGTACTGAATAATGCTTAGAAGAAATGATATAGGAAATAAAAAGTATTCGAAATAAGAATAATAGAAAGTTTATTTTGAAAAGTATTTCTGCTCAAAATGGTTGATGTTTTTTATGCAAGCGATTGGTGAGCCACGCCCAATCGACCATCCGACTACGAGTGACGATATGAAAGGACTAGGCGTTTAAAGGAATATACCTATTGTTGGCAATGAACGAAACCAATTAAAGCATTTAGAAAGTGAACAAAAGCAAAGCTATTAAAAATAATAGGGTCCTGAAAAATTATAGAATATTAAGTGCGTAAATAGTAAAGTTCTCATTAAAAAGTAATAAATTGTATTGTATATTCGTTCCTCATATGTTATTTATATAAAACGAGGCATCGTTAATTGCTTAAGTATTGAAAAAGCTCTCTTTGATAATAATTTTCGTGAGAATTTTTTTCCACTAGGTTTTGTTTTGCTACTATGTGTAAACTTATGCTTTCGTAATCTTTCTCTGGCCAACCGGATCCAAAAATAATGAAGTAGGTAACCATACTAGTTGGATCACAGATAAGTAACGTAGGTTAAGTCAAAGTTTTCTGCAGACAAAGATAGCAATCTAATGGCTCAAAAATCAGCAGATACTCATCTAATCGTTCAAAAACTCGTTCAAAAATCAGCAGTTATGAAAGTCATGCATTGGAATTTTAATCGAAAGAAGAAACTGCCATTACTAAAGGTTGAGTATTTCGAAAATTAACTACTTGTTGATATAATGTTGACTTTTAATTTTTGCATAATTCAAATTTTTTTAAAAAAGTATTTGAAGAAAGTAAAAAATTCTTTGCAATACCGATATTACCAAGTTAAAAAAGTACATGCAGGTTTATTCGAAATGCTCAAATTGCATGAATCTTTCCCATCCACTGTCCTCCTTTAAAAAAAATGGCTTGTCTTTAGAAAAATTAGAAACCTTCTAACTTATTTTTTATCTGATTATTCAATTGGTTTAAAACGCATTCCTCTATACACGTGAGTTCAGTTGGAATGAACTGATTAGAGGCGAACAAACTGATCGGCCAATGACCGTTGTCGCATTTTCTTTCGTAACTGGTTGTCATGAGTTTTTTTTTAAAAATTTTTTTCCGAATTTTGTGCACTATCATTCTTCCGTTTCCGTTCGATTATGGCGTTTTACTCTTTCCGCTGTTTTTTTTTCTCCACGAAATTTTACACTACTATTTCCTATTGCATTCCACAATGGTTATTCGATCATAGTTCATATCATATGAGTGCAATGTTGACATATAAAATTTTTTCAATTGTCTTCTATCGTATCGTTCTTATGATTATAAAATCTAAATTGGCGAAATTTAAAATGACTAGGCAATTAATTAAAAATGAATGATCGACAAATTAATTGAAAATGATTATTCACTCAATTAGTGAATAAAATTTCCTATGAATTTAAGTGATAGCTGAATAAATCACATACCATTTTGAAATTGACATATTTCTCAATAGAAAACATTTTTTTTTTTTTTTTTAATTTTAATTTTTTTTTACAATCACATCATTCTT
The DNA here is from genome assembly GCA_006503575.1 of Baylisascaris schroederi. Lineage (NCBI taxonomy): Eukaryota > Metazoa > Nematoda > Chromadorea > Rhabditida > Ascarididae > Baylisascaris > Baylisascaris schroederi. The sequence continues at coordinate 84,698 of QEWY01001804.1, forward strand.
GAAATGCATGACGAGGAATCTTATCCGTTGCTTATAACTAGATTATTGCGTTGTCGATACTCTTTTTGAATCAGTCGAAGGCTACTAAGATTTTTCAAGAAAGTAATCTCATTCGTCAACAGATTTGTTTAATTTACGATGTTCTGAGGTTTGTTTTTCAGGCCGATTTCCGGTAATAAGGTAATATTCATAACCATTTGTTTCCGCTATTTCCGCTAGTGAAAAAAAAAAAAACGAGAGAAAACGGTAATGTCACAACTAACGCACATATCAAAGCGTCAACTAAAAGATATATCATTTTCACAATGCTGATATTTCAGATGAGCATTTGATAGAAAATACCGATTATTATAGAGAAGTTTACATCTTTTTTTTGGGGGGGATTTTAATTTTTATTTATTTCTGTTGAAGTAAATTAAAGATCAATTTGGGAGTTTTAAAGTCGGGTTCATAATTCAAAATGATCGAATGTCTTTTTTTTTTTCAATAGATACCTATTGTTCATTTTGTCGATTCACTTTATTGAGTGCCTAATTTGCATAAGAGATTTACATAAGAGATTTGCATGAGCACTTTCATCTTTTTGCCATCTATCATTTTCCATTGTATCGTATAGAATAATAGTGTTACGATCTTTGCTAATATTTAATTAGAATACATCAAACGTTGAACTACGTTTATACTTGTTGTATTTCATCGAACACATAAAATCGTCGATTTGGTAAGTCTTTAAAAATTTTTCATTGAATCACCTTTGGAGGATTATTTCTTCTTTTTTTTTTTTCTAGAACTTGAAGTAATATTCTATTACTTATTTTTTTTTTCTCTCAGAAGAGCATTTTGGTATCATCTTGTATGTCTGTGAATCTGTTTATGTTTGTCTGTCCCGAAAAGGCACAATATCGAAATTGAGTACTTTGTAACTTCCGGTTTTGAGATATTTTTGTAACTTCCGGTTTTGAGTTATTTGCTGAAGATATCTTAGCTCGACTTATCGATTTCCCAACTATATCTTCATTTATACTGACCAAAAATTGCATTGAATTTTTCTACCTCTTTGAAATGGCTTTTCAAGATGCATAATGTTTCACTCAGGAGCAGCTAATCCCCTCATCAACTCCACCTTTGACGTGAAAAAAAAAACCAGTGACAGGTGATATGAGGTCGTACGAGTTAATAAATTATCACACGTCATACGCAGATCATATTAAAAATTGCTGCGAGATGATCATATCAACGGCCAACTATAAGAAAATCCTATTAAAATTCGATCGATTCGAAAAGTTCATTTCTTTAACCAGTGATTGCTTGAATGACGAATAACGATAATGGCAAATCGTTGGATAGTTGAAATTGCATCGGTTGGAGTGATTGAATCTCATAAATTTGGCCATAATTTATATTCAATATTTTGAGTGATATGGAAAGAGTTTAATTTGCGGTTGTGGCAGACAACGTGGAACATTTATTATCGATAGATATGTTTGTTTAAAATTTAACGTACCACATTTCCCATAATTAATAAAACCACTACGCTAACGAAAATGACGGCGAATTTTTTTCATTAGCATATAGCGCTATGAGCAGCATTTTCTATGTTGGCAGTGATTGTCCACACAGTTCATTATATCCAATACGCATAGGAAATAATGAATTCCGTATTGTGAAGCGTTATAAAGCCGCAACGTTGACAATACTTCCGCCTATATAAACGAAACAATTTCCGGTAAGATTTATTCGTATTAAAAATGCGGATGAGCTGATAGAAGATTGCAATTCCACAATTGTTCATCGTTGTGTTTGTGATTTGACAGTTCGATGGAGAGCAGGTATCTTTCCTCTCTCTATTCACGTTTCCTTTGCCTATTCATCTTTGACATAGAAAAGAGCCATTCTATTCTCGTCACTTTTCATGTCGACTTCGGTGGCAAATTGTTGGAACGACCTTTTAGCTCCTCCATTCCGGTCGGCAAGCCGAGCATAACAAATTTTTTCTTTCATTTCGAGCGCAATTTCCGGATTTCTAGAAAATGTTAATGGTGCTCCGGAAACTTTGACCTTTTCTTAGAAATCTTTCCACTGAGCTATATATCACAGAATAAAGTAACCTTCCGCGTTTATTGAACTGGGACATCACGTTGAAAATCGTTTCTTGCTTAGTTGGATGAATGAATGGTTGATTTATGTAAAAATTGATGCTTAAAGCTGCGCTGACGCATTTCGCCGATCAAAGATTAGCTTCTTTTTCGACGATTCTCCTGACGCATACTGAAAACTTATTTCAGGTATCTTCAAACAGAGAGTTCCTTTTGGCCATATTCTGTCCATATACGATCACATATCTATATCGTCCTGGCTATAGTTGTTACTTTCTCATAAATTTCCGAACACTTACTTTTTATGCATTGCCAAATATATATGATATGGCAATTTGCTAATTTATGCAACCGGTTGGTCAACTTTTAAATTATGCAAGAGGTCGATATGATGCTAGCTTCTCTAAAATGTTTCTTCATTTGATTGAGCACAGCATCATCAAATCAGATAAATATTTCGTTAATGATTTGCATATGTAATGAGGTAGAATGGGGAACACTAATGATTAGTGCACATTGATGTGGCAATATAATCCATGAACGATAGATGAAATGTTCATGTTGATTAGAATCACAACTTACATTTCGTGATGAACTTTACCAAACAAGGCACTATAACATTTCAAAAATCCACATTATTTTAGAAACATGCGTCCTATTCGACGTTCATAGATATGAAAAGGTTTACAACTTTTCAGGATTTTCCGGATATACATTCCAGATGAAGACTTCTAGAGAAATAGAGATACTTTAAATAAGATAAAACAAATAACATCTTCGTAATTAGTGAGCGAAAAATCCATTCCCCTTATATTGTGCTATAATTGCAGCGTAAAATTTCAGTGCATTAACCGTGGGGCTGCTGCATCACTGGGTATCATTTTTCCTCGGAATGCGCTTTCTAGATTTCTATCTGATATTGTTGAAAGCCCATAGCTCGATTTTCTATTGCTATTGGTCCTTATTCAACCGTAGACACGTGCATCGAGATTGCAACCAATAATTTTCTATTCATTTGAGTGAAGAATTGTTAATCAATTGTATTTTAGAAATGAAAAAGTCAAAGAATGGTAAGGTATATTCTAGCGAAAAATGTTAGTCGTTATAGGGAGTTACTGCTTTTGAGAGAGCTGGTCGGGGCGAAAAACTGTTGAAACCGACCAGGAAAGTGGATTTAAAGAATAATTGGCAAAATCGACTATAACTATTCTCACTAATTATCCGCAAAGTATCTTCAAAGTAAATGCGAATAGATCTTTGGCATATGGTTGTATCATCACACCGTTGAAACCGACCTGATTGTATTAGTGCATGCGTTCAAGACGGCTGGTAATAACATACATGCGTTCAAGACGGCTGGTAATAAAATAGCTCATAGCAAAAAGCGTCGAATCGGGAACCTGAAGGTGGCATGTTCTTTTTTTTTTGCTTACAAGCATTCAAAGCTTTCTACCATTCCAAATCGTAACCACGATTTATACTGAGCCAAACTACACTTACTATCCTCACTGCACATACAATTTTTTTACGTATTAAAACTATTTTTGTTCTTTAGATGGTTGTTACGAACCGTTGATAAAAACATCATGAGGGATTATAAGAAGTAATGCAACTTATAAGTCTGCATACAACGGCATATCAGTAATGTTATAAGTAGCATCAAACCGAACCACCGATAAAAGCATAAAAACAACCTCACATAAATCTGCATAAACGACAATGTATGGATCTACATAGATCTTTGTGTAAAATGTAGCATATTATGTGTTATGTTAAAAATATTGTGTTATAAATAGTATAGGCAATATGTTCAAAAATATTGTGTGTTATAAATAGTATGTGCAATATGCAACTTACTTTGTGCGTAGTATTCATTTTAAGTAATTGTTTAGAATGAATTTATTTTCAACTTGAAGAGGAGATTTTATTATTTATGATTGTGGCACATTATACGTGCGAATTGTCGAATGTACTTTCACGAACGAATATCACAAATATTTACCATAGAAAATTCGGATTTTAAGCACGTCATATATTCGATTGTGATCCTTTCTCTCATAAATTTGCATTCTTTTGGTAGATTCAAGATTGGCACATAAAAATAAGCCCTACTATTGAACAAAAGTCTATCAGCAGATGATTGGTGCTCAAATGTAGTACTATGGCGCTTATTGCTCTCTAGTAGAGATTTATAGTGTTTCGCATTGCTTCAAGTATTAATATAGGTTACATTTGCTTGTATTTGATGATCATGAAAGCATTACTCATGAAATTAGCTTATGCTTGTTGCAGATTTACTAAAATATTGGTTATTTCTAGTTGAAATATTGTTGCTAAAGTAATTTAATTCGGAGTACTCTATTCACCTCAGATATTCCCGTCAAGGCGAATCATTTCAACTGATATGGTCTATTTAGCTCATAAATTATGAATAATGTAATTTAGTTCACCTTATATCGTCTTACATATTCTAGACATAGATTTACTATTTTCCATATTTATAGTAAACAGCTCCCCTTTTCTTTCTTTTTATCAAGCATATTTTTATGTTTGAGCACAATATAAGAGCTCATAGAAACGATTTACACAGCTGCCTATTTGCTTATTTGATGGTTCGGTTGATGTTCCACACCAATGCATATCATTCCTATATTTATACCTTCGCAGCTATTACTATTAGTGTATTTGATTTCTGTTAATCTTTGGTATAAAACTACCGTTTCATTCATTTCGTTGTAATTCCTTCATAAAAACTGTTTTACGTACTATTTGTGTGACTATTCAACCATTGCTGTGTGTGATTATATGGCTAAGGTAATTTAACCAATACGCTATCTGATTACATGAACAAGGTAATTTAACCAGTGCAATTTATGATTGTGATAATCTAGTCCAGCTAATGTAGCCTTTGCTAATTCTTCTATATTCTTTGTTCCTTTTCTTTCCTCTTATTTAATTTCCATATTGCTCTTCTATAGAAGCGTATAGCACAGTGTATTTGCTTCAACTAATGATGCTAATGAAATATTTGAAGAGGTATCAAAAATTGTTTAATGTCTGATAAATATTTCAGACATCATTGCCGTCGATTAAATAATAGATTTAATGAAGAGAAAACACTCTTCTTCTTTAAGAAATGCTTCGTTGATTGTTTAAAAAAATTTTATTTCATGATTTTTATATTAAATTAGAAATTTGGAGCATTCAAATTTTTATAAATTTTTCAATGTTGACGAGTTGTCTTTAATGAGGAAATTTTTATTTTTTTAAGTTTTTCTTGTCTTTAACATAAATATCAATAAAGCTAAGATTGATAGAAATTAAATGAATTAGCAGATACATCTCCGAGATTATTACTCCAATATAACGTTGCAATAAATGCTAGTTAAGTTAGGAATGTTTTGGCTCGGTGCCATTGTGATAGTAGCACTGGACAAAAGCGCCGATATTCAACAGTATATTTGCGTGACTTTGTTGATGGCATTTCTAGTTTTGTGAGTGGTACTATCATCGTATCAGCACCATTCTAGATAATCATTTGCATCAGAAATGCTTCAAAAACTATAAGAACCATTTAACAGGGTGTTGCATAAAGAGTCTCTAGTTAAGTTGCCACTCGGCGCTTTTGTCAGTGCTCTTTGAGGCTACTTTTTTTTGTTACGAGGGAATCTTTATACTTATTAGGGAGGAAGTATGTATACCTTTGTTCTTTTTAGCACATTGAACGTTTGCAATAATTATGCAATAGCCAGTGGTCTAATTTTATTTTCTATAGAATTAATGCAAATTTTTTTTTCTTTTTTTTAAAGACTTTATGCAAAAACGCAATTCCTCGATTGCGATTATGTAAATTTTTTTCTCGCAAATAAAGAAGGCAAATATTATGTATACCTTTGTTCTTTTTAGCACATTGAACGTTTGCAATAATTATGCAATAGCCAGTGGTCTAATTTTATTTTCTATAGAATTAATGCAAATTTTTTTTTCTTTTTTTTAAAGACTTTATGCAAAAACGCAATTCCTCGATTGCGATTATGTAAATTTTTTTCTCGCAAATAAAGAAGGCAAATATATTCAAATTTTGGCAAATATATTCAAATTTGCGAACATTCTACAGTTTTATCTATACGTCACATTGTAAGTGCTGATATTGTAAAGGTGGAAGCTCTTCTTATTCGGTGCATTCAACGTTGCTGCGTAGTGTTGGTTGGTTGTCGTGTTTCCGATTCGTTGGATCCGTATCGACGTAGGTGCATAGGCATTGTTTCTCGAAATGTGGTTCGGATATGTTATTTGTTTTATGCAAATTTGTCTCTTGCTACATAAGCAGTCGTATTTGCTTAAGGTGTCTTTTTTCATTGAACGCAGCAACTTTCAAACGAATTATTGATGCTTTATTTATTCCTGAAATTTTGCATATTTCATGCAGTTGACCAGTGAAGTGCGTATTGAGTTATTATGTGATTAGTGATTTATTAATGAAAACTTTTTGTTTTCGTTCATCAAATGAGACATTTGCGCCATTTTCCAAAATATTTGCGCTATCGATGTTAAAAGATTCCACGATGTACTTGATGAGCGTTTAGCATCATATACAATTGAATCGTTGGAGTCGTTTCGGCTTGTTGATTTTCCTCTACCACAGGGAATCGGATAGCCAGTAGTCAACTGTTTTGCCGGTCCACGACCAGTCGTTGGTCATCGGCCGGTCAGTAGCCAATCGCTTATGTTCGAAAATGATTCCACCGAATTGGTGCGATCGTTTAAATTCTATCGGTAGTCAATGATATCTCGTTTTCGTGATTGTGTATAACGTGCAATATTCGATAGTAGCAATACTCTGGATTATGGCTGTTATTCAATATCAGAAACAATAGGGCCATTGCATTTGTGCAGCTGTGATTGACTATTTACATACATACGAATGGACGTTTATGGAGTGGATTCGGCACATTCTTTGTGATTTCAATATGGCGATGTCGTTTTGATTGTATTTCACGATATTTTTTTTGTCTTAATTTCATTCAGGTGATAAATAAATAGATTCCCATTGCTGCCGAGTTTATTGACCTCAAAAAATTTTAAATTAACTCCAGAAGTAGAAGAAGAATGTAAATTTTAAAGTAGAAATTTTTATTTCTCCGTAATCAAAGAAAATTGAATTGAAATATTTTCCAGTTGTCGTCGTAATTTCCCATTTATTTTCACTATTTTTTTTCACATAAATTCGCGAATTAAAGATTTTTTCATCAAATAGATTTGGGAATTCTTTAAATGATACAATGTTTGAAGAATTACTAAAAGTACATCTTATGTTATTTAATTTACCGATCGTTCACGTCTAGTAAATAAAAACACTTCACATGATCGGTGATCAAACAGCACAAGTCATCTACGATCTCGATCATGGCCCATTTGAAATATAGCGGCAAATTTTTATAGACTAATATTAAGAAAGAATCACCAGCTGATGGATGAGATGAGTGGAAAAAAATTCCGATCGGTTCGTCAATACGTCAAATTCAAACTATGAATGTGGGATAGGTGGACAGATCGAGCAATTTAGAAAGCTTGAATATCTGAAAGGTGGATCAATGTTGACTTGTTTAAGAGTGAAGGTGATCAAAATTGTGGGGGAAAAAAAAATTTTTTTTTTTTGATGTTTTCGTCGACTTTTCTATTCCGCATCTCATTTTTGATTGGCGTTCTATCGGTTGAATGGTTTTTGAGCATATACTATATTTGTTCTGTTTATTACTGCTCGTTGATGCTTTCATGATAAGGAAAGCACTATTTTTTTTAAAGAAAATCTTTGATGTNGAAAAAAATTAATAAATTAGCATTTATAGAAAGGAAATTTCTACAAAGGAATCAATTGTCGAATATAAATATCTCCGATATTGAATTTTATCGTTGTTGAATCGATGTTTTGATCAATAATTATTCATATATCGATATATATTATGAATCGAATGGAAAAAAAATATTAGAATACCATCAAAACGAAATTAAACCTACAATGTTATCGTTTAATAATAATAATAATATCGAATAATAACATGAATAGAAATTTACTTATTTTTTATTGGTCCTAATTATAGTGAATTGTTCACTTATTTGTTCGATGAATTAGGGGGTAGCGTATTGAGTATTCTGCCTCTCATTCAATGCGGTTCGTCATGTGACAATACTGCTAAATTTTTACGACTAGAATGAATCAACCACTCAATAATCGTTTTAATTAGTCTAGTAAGTATATAGTTTTTTATCAGTTGTCCTAATATATTAATCTGAAATTATATACCAGACATTTGCGCCGTTAGTGGATGTTCATACATTGGGATAACGAAAAAATATTGATAGGCAAATGTTGAAACATTGAGCATAATGTTGAAGCTTGATCCAAGCTAATCAAGAAGCTGAGCTTGAGCCTCAAGTCAATAGTCGTTTACTGATAATGCATTTGTGATAGCATCCTGTTAGTGACCCCCGAATTGAATATATCTTTCAATTCTCATTCTTCTTTGCATTATATATGGCTCTTTTTTTTGTACAAATTTTAATGTTTGTGAATATTTTTGCAGTAATCGAGTCTGCATTCACTTATATGAAATGTTTATTTCGTTTAGATATTTTCAATTGAAATTGGGACTAAACTTTAATTAAAATAAGAACTGAAATTAAATTATTATATAAAACATGTTAAATGTTTATTTTCGACCAACTAAAAACACAATTTTAATTTCCACATATTTATATTCACTTTAGTGAAAATTATCGAAAGTTTTATCGTCGAATAGAGATCCTCATTTTCATTGATTTTGCTCTCAAATTTCGTCAATTATTGTGAATATGAAACAAAAAAAGGAAATAAGTGAAGTGCTTTATAAATTTCAACGCTTTTTGCTATTCCTTATTACTTCTTATTTGCATAAATTATTAGTTCCTATTAAATTACTGGGGAAAAAATTTATCAAATTTAATTCAGTGTAATGTCTAATGCAAAAAAAGGATGAATTTTCGGGCAAAAAAAAATCAATAGAAATTTGAATGAAATATTAGCGCTGTTTAAGGGATTTTTTCTTTTGTTCGTGAAATATTTTCTAATTGTATGTTCGGAGATCATATTTAAGACAAGAATGCAATTTGCAATTTGCAATTTCTATGCAACGGAAAAGGCATAAATTTTGCGCAAATATTTGATGCATAGAATGTGAAGTTGATGCAATTCGATCAAATCATATTAATAGCAAAACAAAATGATCAAAAATTAATGCAATAACGTTAGTGCCCTTCACTAATTTATTCGGCCAATAATGGAATGTTTTTCATTTTTTCTTTGCAAATAAAATATGCTTTATATTTATTAGATTATTGTATTTTAGGAGTATTTTTATTGAAAAACAATTTCAAATATTAAATATAAATTGGTATAGATTAGTGGTTAGGGAATGCTCAAAGGACGGTGGAACTTCGAAAAATTGTTGTGACATTAATATGGTGGGTAAGATGCATCCCCACGGGAAAGGTCAAGTATTGAGCGATGAATTGTGCGTATTCGAAAAGGGTCATTCCCTTCACTTAATTCTTTTTGTTTTGCATTGTCGGAATGTGCTTGCGATACACCTGAGGACACAACTTGGATGTGGCTTGATTTAAGATGGCATTTATAGTGAGAGAGAGTGGGAGAAAGAAAACAGAGATGAACGTTAGCAGGTAAATGGATGAAATGGGAGAGAAAGCAAAGAGAAGAGATTGGAAAGTGGGATCGGATATGAGAGAGCGAAGAATAGAGAGGGAAAGAGGAGAACAGAGAGAGGGGAATGGAGAGGGGATTTAAGGATATGAGAGTGGAATGCTTTGTAATGGATTAGAAAGGACAACGACGCCGCTCGTTTGGCGCCATTCTTTCACTATTGCTAAGCAATTGCTCATATTATTCGATCGGCGGCGGACGTCTGATGGGGGTGGGAACGATCGTTGGAACGGCCATCAAGGCGGGAAAGCATCGCGATGCGATAGGCTTTCTCATCCAGCCATCTAGACATATTTAAGGATCAGATCGGTAATGAATACGGTGAATGAATGAGCCATAAACCCCTTTTTCCAATCTTCATTCATGCAATCAATATGCGGAAGTTTTCCTTAGAATCGTTTTTGTCATCGTCACTTTACTATGATCTTTCATCTAGTTTCTAATTCTCAAAAATTTCGTTCCTAAAGATGGATATTGAACTTGCGTCCTTTCTATCATAAATACCGCTGCAAACTGTTCGGCAATGCAGTGAGTGTGAGGAGAGGGAATTATAGGAGAGCATGTCCATAGGGCTTAACGAATTTAAGAGTCGGATGAAAGTATCTACTTCACCCTGACCTCATAGTGGATCTGCTACCCCACGATCCGACTAGCTTGGACTACTTGTACAACTATGGTACAAACTGCAACGAGCGATCAATAGAATACTTGACTAATCACCATGACTGATCTATGTTTTGACTGATCTGAGTTTTGATATAACAGGCTGATTTTGGTATGTTTACAGAATAGGTTGATTTTAGTGTTTACAAATACTGTGATTTGATTTTGATATGTTTATGGTAGTATGCGAAATGAAGATACGGTATCGCCGTAGACAGGTGGGAGTGACCTCGTGGTTTGCGCATTGGCTCATCGCCAAATCGCAATGCAACCGATTCGTGTAGGGATTATTCATCGTGTGGGTGATCCGTCTCTTCGGGCCACTTTAGACTGTTTTGAACGCGTGCCAATGCGTACAATGGGCGAGCTTGTTGTTGGGTTCTCGAGTGCGCAACGATGAGGTTTTATGTATCGCTCATGTTTTCTCTGTTAAACGTTTGCTTGGTTTGCTTAGCGCCTGGTTGAGCTTAAAACAGGTTGTTTCCCTGAGGTCACCCCTTTACCCCTCCTCCTCACTATCCCCACCTCACCTCTACCCTCCCTATCGGTTAAGGTTCATTCCTTCCAATCCATTCTCTCTCGAGTGTCCAGTAATGTGTTTGTTGCATTTTTATGTTCGAACTCGAATGAGTGCTTTTATTTTATTTTACTGTTCTTTCCAAAAGTTCTTTCCAAAGTGCGACATACAATTCACAAAATCACTCCAATAAAAAAATTCCCGAAAAAAAAATTAAAAGATTAAACAATTTTCATAAATTTTCAAATGAAAATAATTGAACGATATTCTCATTTCTTCTAAATGATAAATGTACTATCGGTTAATAAAATACAAAAGGTTATAATTTGCACGATAAAGATTTAACGTCATATGTTGTGATGTTGTTTCAATGAGATGAATGACTCACCTGTGAGGTGTGTTGGCTATCGATGCATAGTTTCGTAATTGCTCATATACGTTGTGCAATCATCACGCTTATATAAACGCTAACTGGTGATTCGTAACATTTCTCTAATCGATGTTTCTATAACTCTATTTATTACTGTATATTACTTCAGATAGAAAGAGGTATTTTTTTATTGGAAACACTAGGTTTTATTATATAGTTTTACTTTAATTCCTATAGAATTATTGAGCATTTCTATTCTATTTAGTACTACTAATATTTAACGATTTTCTAGTATATTATATTAATATAATATTGTTGAATCGATTTAAAATGACGTCATAATGACGATTGAATTCGTCTCGGAAATCTTTGTGTTTCTTCACTTGGATAGGCAATCATTATTTATTCAGCAGTCATGCACTTTCATCAGGTGTTCTTGTCGATAGATATATTACTATGAAATTGATGTATATTTTAAAGGCTGTCATAACGAGGTGGTAGATCAATCTAGTATAACGATATTATTGTTCGAATTTTCGAAAGAGTTGAAAATAATTGTGAAGAATTCTTTGCTGTGCAATTTCTGTTTGCAGAATTTCTTCTAATTTTTGTAGAACAGCAACTTTTGTGGTACAATTGTAGTGAATTAGTTAGTGTAGATTGCTTAGCGTCATGCCAATTATGAATGATGCATCGAATGAAATATTTCACATCGTTTGGAGGTATTCCTAAGTTTGTGGGAGAAAAACTTGGCAATAAAAATTGCCAACAATGATTTCTAATAGCTACTCATTCTCAGAGGTGTATAATTTATTATGTGAAAAAATCTAGTTGAACGTTTAAGGTTTTTTTGGCATAGTGACAAATATTTTTATGAGAATTTTTTTCACAAAAACAAATTCCCAATGTTTCTTTCCCGTGGGTTTCTCAAAAACATATGAATAATTATTTGCTTAAAAGAGATGTTTCTCAAATGAATAGGATTTAAGCGTTCTATTTTTGAGAGTGTTTGTCGTTGTGTCACCGTCGAATGAGGGCAATTGTGTTCATATGTAATTGTGAAGAGCGGGTTGAGTCGTTACGTTGATTTGGTTTTCCTGTTTGTTGACGTCACATGTTTGATTGTCATTCGGTTTATATTCATTCGTGCACTAATGAGAGAAGTGGGGGAGGGGGAGGGTCGGTCTTTGATTATCATTGCAAAGGTATAATCACTTATACTCATGCATAGCAAGAAAGAGAGAGGAAGTTCAGAGATCACTTACCTGTTTCGTTGTGTGTATTCTTCGAGTAATGCATTCAATTTCCAATATTCTATTTGATTTCAAACATTTTTATGAATATTTTCTATTGGGATGTTTTTTTATGTTGTAATTATTCAAATTTTTCATCGATCTCTCCAAAAAAAGCTCATTTTTTTAAATAAAAGTAAAGTAGCAGTGCTAACAGTAATAATAGTAGTAAAAAAGTTTTATTCACCTTTGAAAGCAATCATCTTTGATGTCTGAATTAAATTATGCATTTGATTGCATTGCTAATTGTAGTCTGCGAACGAATGAAACGTGCACACATTTAAGAACGAGCACATAAAACGTCGACGATTCGAGAATAGCTGTCAATAAGGCGATTGTATTATGCAATATCTCGCTATCGATGATGTTCAAATGTTTTTACGCTTTGAAATCAGCTGACAGCCGATCTTTTTCTTTCTTCTTTCTAATCAATTCGAGTGTTCATTTAATAGTTGCTTACACGCATTTTCCTTCTTTTTTTTTTGTTGCACTTGTTATAGACATCTTAGTTCAAAGCAATAGATGCTATACAGTTCTTGATTATAGAAAATTATAGCTTTGAGAATAATTCATTTAGATGAAGATGAATTTCTATCAAAAAAAAAAAAAAAAAAAGTCGCAATTTTATTTAAATTTTTAAATTTCCAATTTCAGGTTCGAAAGTTTTTTTTCCTATTATTTTAAAGTTTTGTCATAAAATATTGTAGACGATGATGTAAATTTTTATGATGATTCAACAAACTAGATTCGCTATGAGGTTTTATGTTTTTTTTTTCTTTTTGGATTGATTTGACTCGCAATTGTTCGACGGAGTTATTGCGTGATGCTTTTAGTGGCAAAACTAGTGCAACTAGTTCTATGAAAATCTCACTGACAATCAATTCTCACATTCTCTTAAATCATATACTCTTTTGTATGTTGCATATTTCATAAAGAGGCGAAGTTTCCTATCCTCTCACATTTTTTAAAATTATTAAACAACCTAATTTGAGAGAAAGAAAATTTATTGTTTCTAAAGAAGATTGAAATTTGCATTTTGTTGCTAAAGAACATTGAAATTTGCATATTGTTGCTAAAGAATATTGAAATTTGCATATTGAAATTTGCATTTGCGAATGTTTGGAATATTCGGTGGTAGGTTGATGGTGGCGGAAGCGATATGACGTATTTTGTTGACTTACGCATGCAAAACGGTGCGCTTATATGACGTGTTTTTAGTATAGAAATCTAAATCATCGTAAAAATTTTACTTCAATTATTTGAAATATACTTGGCAATGTTTTCGCATTCAGTTGGAAAAATGCCAAAAAATTTCAATTAATTCATAAGTACTGAAAAAAACTTGCAAAAATTTTTATTGGTCGCGAATATCTTTTTCCTATTAATTTTACTCATCTATTCCAATATTTAAATACTTATTATATGGTGATTTTATCATAGAAAAGCGTAGCATCAATACAACCTTTTGATGTATAGATTCCAGTGTTGAATATGAGTATGGGCACATAAACTTGAATTAAGATGCGCAATGCTAAGAAAATACCTTGAGGGAATATTATAGAACATTAGAATGGCATTAAACGAATGAACATATAAAGGTCATCTAAAGAAGATCCGCATAAACTATCGTATCGTCGATCTCGCNTAAGTCTTATCGTTTCTAACGCATCGCGTTTCTTTTCAACGTAGTACCCTTCTCGTATATGCAATGAATTGATATGATGTGCAAATAAAACATGCTAAACTCTATTCATACTATTATTTATTTATTTATTTATTTATTTATTTATTTGTTTATTTATTTATCTATCATAATGTCCAGCATCATTCTTGTAGTGCAATAAAAATTCAACAAAGGAAGATGGATGACTTTATATTAATGTGATCTTTGATAAGTATTATCTAACAGAGGGGAGGAATGGAAGGATGTTCTCCGACTTCTTGAATGCGGTAGGGGTGTTCGTAAAATACCTGACTGATTTACCACTCCTTTCATGCAAAATTTAGAAAAAAGTCAACTGAATTTATGTATGATAAAATTCTTCGGTTGTTTTCGTTTTTTAATGAGTATTCAAGCAGTGAGGTAATTTGAGTTTTCTTTCTTTATAAAGTATTTTTAAAGGTTTATTCTGGTGGATTTTTGCACCACATGTTGGATCAATATCGGTATGAACGTTTTTTTGGGTTTGAAAATTTCTTTCCAATATATCGATAATTCGTATGTGGCAAAATCATATCCACTAGTGGTAATAGTCTAGTAAAGATTTAGTGGTGAATTTCTATAGAGAGGGATAACAGAGGTAGAGAGATACAGATGGAGTGTGTAAGAGATGAGGCTGAGTCAGCAAACGTTGACTTAATGTTTACATTTGTATTCGTTGCTTTGCTAGAGAATTGATGACACACCCCAAATAATTGACAGCTGATCGAGCATATATTTGAAAGGGGCTTTTATTATGGTTCCTCGATGGATTCAATGAATAAGCATCGGAGAGTTGCTTGTAACATTACTTTAGGACTATTGTTAAGTACACGTATATGTGTTACTGTAAATATTGATGACAGCTGTTTCATGCGCCTTTTTTGTGTAGTTCTATTATATTATCATCTTTTGGCACACATTCTTTTATTTTGCTATACTAAAAGAGGACGTTGCAATCTGTGCTTTATGAGTTTGAAATTCTCAATTTAGAGGATTTAAAATGCATAAAGTTACAAATTTGAATAGTTCATTATTCTATACTGTTCACAGTTATGGTGTAGAAAAGTTTGACATACTTTAATATCGAACATATCAAAGTGGACGGATTTGCTTGAAAAAATATTTTCGCTTCGATGCATACGATCGTCCTTCGATAGCATATCATATCCTATATCATATCCTATATTTTATATCTCATATTTTTTCCGTTTGGTCAGCGTTGATTCCAATCGGTCAGTGGTCACGTAACTTCGTATAAATTCTCTCTATATTACTTGCATATTTTCTATTTTGTACTAGATCTACGCGATTTAACATCCATAATCAAATTACATACTTTATAAACGAGGTCATATTTTCGAGTCCATGTTATTATTCTGCAGTGAATGAATACGTATCTGCTTAAAGATCATTCATTCCCCTTCTTAAAGTTTGCGCAATAATTAGACTTGAAAAGTCACTGTGTTTAAACGAATGGTTCAGCCTTTCCCCCACCTACTCCCTACCCCCTTCGTACCGTCAACGAGGTGGGTTTGCCTTGAGCCTTAGATCTCCTACTTACTCTTCAGATTGACACTGAAATATGGTTAAATTTTATAATGTCACAAATTGACCTTGTACCACTGCCAATACATTATATTGGATGATGCTTATCGGTGTCGTCTTGTATAGTCGGGTTTCGTTGACTACATCTTATCAATGGCTGGTTTTATTAGGTGTTGATGCCCGTGTGGAATGTCTCTCGCCGTGTTCGTGATGTCTGTTCCACTTGATGATTTATTGCTTTCCGATTGTAAACAAATCTACTGGCTGTCTATACTCAACGGCATCCCCGAACTCGTTTATTATAGAGACTCTCGGGTATGCTTGACGGTTATTTTAAGGACAGGGTAGATAGGGGAAGGTGGGGGATACAAAGATTGGGTCCGTTTAGGTGATTCGTGAACAATTATGCGAAGAATGCTTTTTTGATTTGTTTCATTGGTTCATGTAAATTTGCTCATATATTTAACGAAGGTAGGAGGTGTAATACAACAGTGGAATCTTTAAATAGTCAGCCTGAGAAGATGTAAGACATGCTTCTAACTTGTTTCGTTGTACTTGAGGTCGGTCGATCAAATTTATATATGAGTTCGAGTAGTACACATCAATTCTGGGTGATTAGACGGATTTAACTGAAGACAGCGAAGCAGATCCTTCTTTACTTACTTATTGACAAGGATGGTTTCAATCGCCGGCATGATCCCACCCACAGTCCAACCCATCGTTGCCACCGATGATCTCGAACACTCCAACGGCCATCCGTAGACCCATTCCGCCCCAAGACCAATCTAAAGCTGGAGTGAATACATGGGCACATCAGCCCCCTTTATACCCTCCCAGTTCTGCCTCGGGCTAGTCTTACGACACATGCTGAGTAGTTGTTTGATCTGTCTACATGCTTCTGACCTTCTTTTTCTTACTTTATACAGTACATTGTTTCCGCTTGACCTATAGCCGCCTGGTCCACCTTACACTTCTCGACATCTCTGATCGATTGTAGTGTCTCAAAACCGAGTTGCATAATAGAGAAATTAATATCGTTTAGGAAATGAGTGAGTTGTATTGAAATGTTCTACTCATTCTTGGTCATAATGGACAGAATTCCTGGCCATAATGGACAAACCTGGTCGTCGACGAATATCCACAAGAATTTAGTCACGAGACGCCCTTATTGATCAGATGAAAGGTTTCCTGAGTTGCATATTTGCAGGTTTCATGGATTACGCATATTTTCTTAACGCCTTATTACATACCTGCACATAGTTTAGCAACATTTTAGCGTAACAACATTTAATCCGATGGCAACGTGCCATAATTCGAAGATTATTTGGCGAGGCGCCAACTCCGAGCGATAAACTGTAATCGAAAAGCTAGTCTAGCTTTGACTATCATAATTTCGATTAAAAAGCGACAAGTTCTATCCTGTATCTTCGTTCCCCTCTGCACATCTCTACTCGAAAATTTATATGAATGAGATCTGATTTGATTAGTGAGTCGACCTGCTTAAATGAAAGAATAGTTGGAGTTTATATAAAAATGAGGGAATTTCATCGTAGATATATGTGAGTCTAAGCTAACGATGACGTTGCTATAAAAAGGGCGTCTTCGTCGATCGAGACGAGCATCGCCGACGACGGCATCAAGTCTCAGAAAATACGCCGCATTGAGGGAGAGTGCAAACATAAGAGGGAAAAGGGATGTATTGCGTAGCCTTGTGATTGATTGGCCACATGCCAGCGAGCATTTTACACCCATTTACGCGCCTAGTCTGGACGCGTGAATCAATTGGCTCTTAGCTAGTCACCAACTCGATTTGTTTGTATTTATTTGCGGCGCTGGACAAATGCCAACTCGGGTCATAGGTTTACCGTAGTAATTAATGTTGGCATTTAAGGACAGGTCGTTTCAAGAGGGTGAATGCTTTCAGTATTAGAGTGCACGCTTTTTCGCTTCATTGGACCTGTTCTATGAAAATTTCTTAGTGCTTTACCATACTGTACTCGAGAAAGCTCTTACATTCCCGAAATTGTGGGTACCTTTGTACCTCCGTACAATCCACTATAAAAGGTTAGCAACGGGGTTATTATCCACGATCACGAACTCCGGAAATTCCCAGTTCCCAGAAATCGCGAATTTGGAACTCCCGCAATCCTCCAGGAAATGTTTCTTACTGGAGGCGGGTTTCAGTCAGCAATGTAGATAGGAAATCTGTTATTTTATGGATGTGGATGCTCAACGACTTCCACGTTTGTTTAGAAAACTAAGGTTAATGGGGGCAGGGTGGAGGGGTAGGGGAAAGGGAATTGGTCAGGAAGGACGTTGCGAAAACAACTTCATCATTATATCATGTCGGCACCTTTACTTGTTTTTCAAGTAGGTTTATTGTTTGATCTAATTTTGAGAGCATTAAGCCTGAAATGTTCGAATTGAATGTTGAGCTCATTTCACTGAGCTTAAAATATTTTCATCATGCAATGAATAAAAACTGTAAACATTCGCTGATAAAATATTGCGTTGAAAAAAAGGAAAGGAGATCTCGTTCAAAGATCAGAGCTGTTAAATGCGCTCTCCAGTTATTGTTCTCTCAATTTGAACGATGATCGGTAGATTGCCCCCCCCCCCCCTTCCCCTCCCCATCCCTCCTCCCCTCCTCACTTCATTCACCTATTCCTCTACATGCTTCTAGACAGTCTTCAATTTATCGAGGAGAAATATATTTATGCAAATCTCTTTTGCAAATTATTTACATATCGACAAACGGCCGAATGAAGTACATTTTTTGAGTTCAACACTAAAATTCATCAAAATCGTCGATTTGGTTTATGTTTGTCTAGTGAAAGTGGAGATAAATTATTTAGAAATTCCTATCTCTATCATTTAAATTTGCGAACACTTTTATAGCATCAAATATGTGGATTTATCTCCTCAACAATAAATATATCCACTTGAAAACTCTTAACTTGATTTCACTTCTCTAATTAATAGATATTTTATTTTAACCACTTGATTTCATTGAATTCAATTCAAAGAACTTTTTATAATATTTATTGTTAATGTTCATTGCATAGTGATAGATATTTCATCGATATGAGTGTATTGCGGTTTATAGTGACACGTGTTCTCTTATCGATAATATTCTCGTTCTTTGATCGAATTCAAAATATGCAGTGAATAATATTGTGGATTTTGTTTGAGAAATACTCTTTTCGAATAACTTCTATGTGTTTTTCGAAGGGAATTGTGCAAATATTTTCCATCATTTCAGGGGAACTGTACTTGTTATATCATACATTACTCGCCTAGTTACTTTCTATGAATTGATGACGTCAGCATACGTCATTGTTATGAAAGTTGATTTATTCACAACGAACGTGTTTTTTAGCTTCGTTTTGTTAGTGCATTCGTCTCATGTGATTTCCGCTTTGCTATGAATGGTAATGTTGGCCGGTCATTCAACCATAATATTGTCTATATTCAAAATAGGTTTCCCTCTATTGCGACGACGATGCTTGTGGACTTACGTAGGCGTTCTCTATGAATGACGGCGAGTGTTGCTTTAATGAATCGGGTAACTGCATCGAAAGAGTTTCGTCAAGTTGATGTCGTCATATGACGTCATTGAATTGTTTAATCATTCAAGCAATAATGCTGCAAATTTTTCTTCAGTTATTGCAATTTTTCTTGAAAATTTAGTCACTTTTGCTATTTTTGATTGTTCTTTATACTTGTACACACTACTTTTTTTTTGGAATTATTCATTTTGCAACTTTTTATCAGACAGTGTTTTTGTGCTTGTTCAGTTCCTTATTATTTCTTTTTTTTTTTTGCTCTAGTGACAAACGGCTGACTAAACTTGGCGTTTTTATATTGTGTTGATTAATTTAATATTTGTAATGATGGCTTGCGTTAAACAACTTTTCTTCAAAACTTGGCAACTAAAATATTTCTGAGGGTTTCATTTAAATGATAATCTACAGTATGAGAAATTCAATATAAACCCCGGGCGTTTTTATCTCTGATACGATAGATGAATTATTTACGTGGCACGTTTTTGCTATAATTTATGCTAGATTTCTTTAATCAAACAAAAGAATATATCCAACTTCATCAAATTGCTGTCGACAACGAAAGTTTGTTTGCATTTGTTTACACAATTGCCAGTCGGGTGGCATGAGAATAAAAGATGAAATTTTTTATTCAACATATTGAATGAACGCAAGTTTGCATTGCTGGTTCTATATTATAGCTTGAGAGGGTTTTTGCATTGAATACGTATGTCTATTGAAACAGTTGGATGGCGTGATTGACGTTCATCTCTCTTCAACTGTTTCATCGAACATCGCAATAGAAAATGTTCTTCTCTTTGAATTAGTGGTTACATTTTGAGAAGGACTTAACTCTCTTAAAATTTCATCGAGGCGATAATTAAATGCTAAAAGTAAAGGTAAAGTGATTGCTAGACAGTATTAGTGCACACATTACGAGCGGCTGGCAATAATCATGTGAGCACCTGTTCATTTAGCGTTGTTGTTTGTATAGTTGACTTGTCTGTGTTTTGTTCGTGGGACACCGCGTGCGTTTCACATGCTGTTGTCTCAAAATCAATTATGCATATTATATATATATATAAGATTTCGAGCAAGGTATCAGGATTCTAGAGCTAGAATTAGAATTCTTAGTGGTGTAAGCATGGGCACCTAACCCTGAACCGGAACGGGAATGCGATTCTAGTATCAATATAGGTGCTCAATTATACAATATCTTGGTTGTCCTCGAAACTTATTGCCTCATTGGGAATTTATACTCGATTGTTGAGTAAGGTTTGCAAAGCCTTATTATAGTTGTGGTTTTTTTAGAATACATACTATAACTGTTATCTTATCATGAAGGGAGAAAGGTCTCGATTTGTTTCTCAATGATGTTTCGGTTCGCATTTAACGTAGTAATTGAATGACGTGTGTCGACGTCAGCATGACGCTTTTTTGCGGCTGTCAGCTTTTTGTGATTGGCAACCTCATCGAAATAAGCATTTGTGATGACGCTCGCATGGATTACGGTTGTGCCCGTCTATGTCCTATGTCTGCCCCACACACATTTTTTAAAATATATTCTCGTGGATGCACATTTATTGCGTTGCATTTCCATATTGTTGCTCTTATCGTCTTTCCACCCAATCCATATGCTCTCGTTGTGGTTTTTTGTGACCATAAAAACACACATTATAGAGACATTCAAATGTCTGCAATAATGATATAGTATTCGAAAAGAGAGAACGGGGAGACCAAGTCTCAAAGAGTGATGTCTCCTTTGGGAAATATTGCATGCAAAAATTTATCCTTCTCTTTTTTCTCTCTGTTGCATATTTCTAGATGCGTTGAATATTAGGACGATCGGTTTCTTGCAAATTGTTTGGAATGGTTTGTGGTCAATATTTGGGGAATATTGTAAAAGTAGATGCTATTTATTAATTTAATATTTGCAAACTAATGCGAATTTATATGGTTTGAAGCGTAAACTGAAAGTGCGCTTAAGCTGATCCGGTTTTCTGTTGAAACCTTCTCAATCTTCATCATTTCTTAGGTGCTTATGAAGTATGTGCTGATATCTTCGTGGATGCATTCGAGGTTACCGCCGAGTAGGTGGGAAAGTTCGAGATAGAATAGGGGGTGTGAAACAAAGATGAGGAAGGTGATCGTGAAGGATGGTCTTACGGTCGTGAAGGATATTCTATACGGACTTATGGTACATGATCCGATAGGTAGTTTAGTAGGTCTGCTTTAATGAGGCGGCACACCATAAGGATTATCTATTATTGCTGATATTGTGTTCATTTGCATTCACATGTGCGGAAAACAACCGATTATATCAACGTATATCAAATGCGCTTAGCGTTGCGTATGTGATGCGAAACTGCATAATTTCCCACTTGAAATCCAATGATTCTCATCTGCTTTACTGAATTTGCGGTCATCTCACTTAGTTCTCGACCTGAGGTCGTCGTACGTCATTTAGAAGCTCTCTCCGTCTCCACCTACAGCTGATAAACTTGCTTCTACATTTAAGGACATGGCTGTTGAACCACACACACATCTTCATCAACATTACGAGTTTGTATAGGTCCATCGTTTAGCATTATCGTTTCATTTTGAAGTTGCGGCATACCTATATAATGTGGACGAATTTTAAGCGTTCATTTATAGAAAAAAGTTGTTTAGAATTTCAAAAAACTTGAAAATAATAAATTGTGGAAAATTTCCAAAAACGCTCGAATAAATTTTCCAAAAATATTTTCTTCATTTATTCCTTTCCAAGAAAAATTTACGGCCGAGTCGGGCGCAGTTTTTTTAGCCTAGAAGAGTTGAAATTTTTCAGATTTGATGATTCGTTTTAAAGTGCATTTTGTCAATAGTTTTTTTATGGATGCACTTTTTATCTCTTCTCATCATCAACAGTTTATAAATCTCTATTGCCACATTTTCATAAGCCAAAGTTTAGAAATACCAATCTAAAAAACGGCGATAATGGATTTTTTTTCCAATTCCGTTGATTTCTGGTTGCTTCCGTTATAATAACCATCATATCCGCCTAAAATCTGAAATAGTTTCTCACATTTCTAGATGAATGCCAAGACTACACACTACCAAAATTAATGGAAGGAGCTTTCATGCATCTAATGGAAGCATCATGTTGGCACTTGTCCAAATTTGAAGGAAATTTTCGACTTTTGAATGCGCATGTTGATTACCGTAGTGTAAGTCGGTATAAATCGATGAGAGTTGATATTTTCGAATCAGCTTATCCTATGCTTGGTTAGCGAAAATATCAACGGAATAATTCTACCGTATTAAAAATCCAAATCAAATGAAATTTTATTTTCAAAGTCGCTTTTGCGTAAATTCAGAGCATAGATAATGTTTGTGAGTCTACAAGGTTGATATACCGTATTGCTTCAAATACAGCTCCAGGTACTCTATCTAGGAAATAGACGAAACGTTTGCATAAGATTTAGGATTGCCATGACATGACAGTTTTAAATTCTCAGGGCGAATGGAAACTTTTTCTGGTCAACTGAAGTCGTTTTAGTAACATATTTATTAAAAAAATTTTTTTCTATATTTCCTTGGCGTAATTAAAAAATCTAGGAAAAAGCAACTATAGGAAAGGAAATGTGTATATTCGAAAGGGGCTCTATTTTCATAAGATTTAGGTATGATGCGTTTGTTTCGACTTGATGAATTGCCTGTCTTAAGCAATCTCGATAAAAATAGCCGGCATATTCTCGCTTAAAGTGATGTCATAATAGTGATTCCTAGAGAGAGAGAGAGAGAGAGATTCGATGAAAGGATGCGTTTGGAGTCCTAAAGGATTTTTTGCCAATCATTTAGAGAGATTAAGGATAGAGATGATCAGAAAAATATAAGGAAAAATGTTGCAAAATTGATGCGCCCTTTATTATTGTCAGTGATCGTTTAGCGTTTGAAAGAAAATTTTCCCCATTACTCTTCCGATATTTACTAAAATTTGATAATGAAAAATTCCAGTAATCTTATATCAATTATTAAACCTAACAATGTTATTTTTATATTGATATTATTATAAGCGTTTAATTCGATGTTTTTTTTTAAAATTAATTTTTCTCTGCGATATTCTCTCTTAGATGGTCATATTAGTGTTAGATGTGGAATTTTTATAGTATTACCTCATAAATGAGTAATTAAGATATAAAGATTAATTATATAGCTTCAAAATTTGACGATTTAGCAACATTGTTCTAAATGAGTCGGCTTCATCGAACGTTAACAAATTAGCCAAACATTTGCAGATAATTCATCTTTCTAAGACTGAAGGTGGATTCATCATTAAGAAATCAATAAGTCGGTTTGTTGTTTAAAGAAAAGCAAGTTTACGTGCACTCTTGAAGATCTCGAATGCTTCATCTAGCTTCAATGCTTAGTTGTTTGCAA
>QEWY01001804.1:109366-271411 GCA_006503575.1 Baylisascaris schroederi
TTCGATAAAAAAGCTCAGCTGTTGATCTGCAGAGGTTAAATGAAAATATGTTTACGAGGAATAATAATCAAATCGTTCTATTTATTACCCATATATTACTTAAAATATTTTATTATATGTTATATTTTTTTCAAAGAGATTTTATTTGAAATTATATGATAGATAAATAAATATCTTATAGAAAAGCTCGTAAATGCTTTTATGAAAGAGAAATTTTTTTTTTTACGAAAGGTTATATTTATATAGAAAACGTGAAATAGCTATAAGAGAGCATATTTGTAATAGAAAAATGAAAAGCCAATTGTAAAAGAATATTTCCTATTGGAAATGGTGAAGAGGTTGGTTGAATGCAGGCGGACACATCGAATAACGAATGGCTCCGTTGGCGACAATCTAATTAAGCACGTTATGCGTTTCGTCCCGTCTAGGCATATAACGCCTAGTATTGCGCCAGACAGAACGTGCATTCAATTGCCATTTTGTTGCCCACAATTGGCCTATTTTCTGAGCATTTCCTTTGCTTTCCTTTCCTTCAAAAATCTTCAACTCGAACTTGAAATGACTGGATCGTTCAAGAACTTGAAATGACCGAATCGTTCAAGAACTTGAGATGGCTAGATCCTCAAGAACTTGAAATGACTGGAACTTTTATGAACTTGAAATGGCTGCATCCTTTACGAATACTTGAAAATAAATAGCTTCCTTTTCCGGTTTGTTTTTAGTGTTATGTAGTGGTGGTATCAGTTGTCGATGATTTAGTGTCGAATAATTTCCCATTTGAATTTTTTCAAATTTTTTCTAGTTGTTTACTGGAGCTTTTTTCTTTCCATTTTTTTTTTGTTATCGGAAATATATGTGAGTTGATTAGATGGAGATAATCAGTTAGAGAGATGCTATCAAACAACCATTCATTCTTTTATGTTAATTCATTTGCCGCCTGAAATACGTTTTCAACAACAACGTTTATAGAACTAAGAGAAGATGGCTATAGGTAAAAAAATTTTTGCTCTTATAAACATTATATTGTTCCTGATAAATAAAATGTTTTATGTATCCTATTGAATGAATTGTCGATATATCCGCGCAAAAGTGGTCAATAATCATTGCTATGTAAACGCCAATTGAATATGATTGTATGGAATTAGATCAATTTACGATTCTCACTATTATTAGTTGTCTTTCTTATCATTATGTCATAATTTTTCATTAAGAAAAACAGTGATTGGAATATAATTGTTTTAGTGATTTTATCATCTACTATCTATTTTCTTTAATGTCATATTAAATTATTAATTGCAATTGATGATAACATTCATTTTTATTATCATCGTTGAAGATAAACATAATTATAGCAATCGTTATGCAACTATCACTAAATTTATTTCTCATTTCCTTTCTTTATCAGCGAATTTAATTTTAATTTTACATCATTTTTCATATATAAATTCTCAATGAAGTAAAACTTGAGAATAGCATTCGTTATCGTTGTAAATGATATCTCATAAATCGATCGACGTCATTATTAGACGAATCAACAAATGACACATTGTTTCGATTTTTCGATTTTAGAATTTTTCCGCATTTGGTGAGATTCGCTTCCTCCTTTATATTGAAATAAATAAATAAAATCAATTGAATCCGGTTTTTCCGAGATTTATTCGATACTTAATTTTATGCTGCTAAAATTCAATGCAACCTATTCGCTTTTTTTTTAACGGTTTTGCTATATTTTTTAATGGATTTTATTCGTTGAAATAATTTTTTTCTATCGTTACTCTTTGTATTATTATCACTATTATTGTTGTAGTTCTTGTTATTACTGTTAAGGGGCAGCTTCCCTTGGCTCATCTAACGGACCAGATCTTGAGGATTTGCATCCTCTGTTGAGATGTGATCGAGTAAATTGCGGGACAACATAGGTATAAGGGGCGAACAATTTATCACACTTATATAATATGGCGACAAACAGGAAAGGGACTCCAGGATTGCTTGAATCGCCGACATGATCCAGCAGTCGAACTCCACGCTGCCGCCGATCAACTCACCTATCCCGGCGACCACCCATAGACTCACTTGGCCTTAAGACCAGTCTAGAAGTTGGAATGAGTACATTAGCACATCAACTCTCTTTATACCCTCCCAATTCTGCCTCAGGCTAGCTAGTCTTACGACACATGCTGAATAGTCGTTTAATCTATCTGTATGCTTCTGGCGTTCTTTGACCTACCTTGTACGCCGCATTATTCCCGCTTGATCTATAGCCGAACTGGTCTACCGTGAAACTATTGCTGTTATTAATGTTATCATTATTTTTTTCACTATTACTACTAATTTTATTAGTATTATTTATTTTTTTCACTATTACCACTAATTTTATTAGTATTATTATTATTGCTATTAGTGCTATTGTTATATTACAATAAGCATTATTATTATTGACAAACGACGATTTAACGTTAGCAAAATTATATAAATTCAAACAGTAGGTAGATTTCTGAGTGAAATAAATCCACTGAAACTCTCTGTAGTATGATGACAGTAATTCAATTTTCACTCGGAATACTGTGTCGAATCAAAATTGCAAACATTTAAAAATTTTGAAAATTTTTTCCATCGTCCAAAAAATTTACATCTCAAATCTACCAAACTCTCCAATAAATTTTCTCATTTTTATACGAATATTTCCGTGTCCATTTTTATCTTTATTCATAAAAAAAAAGACGAATACCTCAAGTATCTATTCATTCGAGGAAATGTCAAAAGTGCAACAGCTGTATATTTTCACTATGATAAGCAACATTTGAGAGTTGCAACAGGCAAACATTTGGTACGTAGGCGGAATGAGTCGATTTATTACATTCATGCATCTACTTCCTCTTTGCTTCTTTCTTCCCCTCTCTCTTTCTCCCTCTCTCCCCATCTGATCTTTCATTGGAGCTTCATTTTTGCATAGCATTGCAATTTTCATATTCCATATATTCTCTTTTGTAAAATTCTAATAAAAAGCGCATTATGTGCCCATAAGTATGCATTTTCGATTTTCCATCAGTTTATTTCACCTCATCGACTATAAAAACTAGAAATAAAAAATTTTGTAATTTTATTTTGCAATACCAAAAGAGAATTCTTCACGTCATATGAGTTGATGTTTTTAGCATTAAATCATTGAATGTTTACTCATATAACCAGTCGATTCAATCACATTCACTTACCTACTATTTTTTTTATTAGTCATTTGAATTCTATATGAAGGGAATGTGTATGACGACAGTGAAATGGGCGCAAATCTGGTTTTGTTTTATTGACGATGCCATTTCGTAATTGTGGTAATACATTCAACTTTCATTGATAAAGAAGTGGAACCTAAAAAATTTTTTTAGATCAGAGGGGGTGGGTGGAAGGGGGTTATAGGAAGTGCATAAGGGAAAGGACCCGGAAGTCGAGTATAGAGGAGAATGACCCGATTTTACGCTCTCATCTATCGGAGCCGTTGTTCGTTCTTTGTATTACTACTTGATTTGCTTTCTATTTAGTGATAAAGTTTTTGGCTCTTTTATTGTGTACGTCAATCACTAATTATATTTTTATCTACTGAACTATCAGTTTTTTTTTTATTACACATTGACGTGATTTTATATTATCAGTGATCGCTATTATGATAGTTTTTTTTTTTCATCATTTTTAGTGTGGATCACAATGAGAGGCGCATATTATCTCTTTTTGTTTTACTGTGTTATTTTGCAAAAGGTTGTGTGTTATGCGCATCACGAGAATTATAGGACCCATTCAACACTTTCAATACCTCCTCCCTCCCCCCCCTCTCTCTTTCTCCCCCCACAACTCTCTCTCTCTCTTGCACTCTTTCATCTCCTTATTCCTGGAATAACGGCGTTTTAGAGATCATTTTTGTCTTCAAGTCCTTCACGTTGCACAATGTTTATCGACCACCAGCTAATCCAATCCTGAAATTTTTTCATCTTTCGAATTATTTTTTCTCCTATCGTCTTGTATATTGCTCTAGGCGATGTTTGCTAGAAAAACTCAAGAAAGGGAAGGGAGTGGCCAATTTTCGTTTATTCGATTTTTGAAATGAACAATTTGCCGAATGTTTTCATTCGTCTTCTAAATTTGAATTTGATGCACTCAACGAGTAAATTCACACATAAGACTTGTAAAAATGATGGAATTTACTCGATGGCGCAGTGGAAAGTCACGCTAATTATCGGTGAGGAATGGGAATTATCCAATGCATGAGGAATGCGGGGTTCGGATCCTAGCGGGTAAAGTTGCGATGAATGTTGAAGGTGTATCCAAGACATATGAAATGTTTGTGTTGTAAGTGGGTAGTGTTGCACATTGTCGACATATAATTAAAAAAAGTTTATCATCACAATGAATTATTATCATTGAAAGCTGTTATCAGTATTGCTAGATATAGATAAACGCTTCAGATATGCTCGCTTGTTCAACAATCAACCTTACCCGATATGTGAATTTGCGACATTTACCTAGGAAGCGATACGAGTGGAGAAAATTTTTATTAGATGAATATAGATTATCGTATATTATTGCATACTGTCATTCTTTGTAAATCGTTTTTTCCTTCTTTTATCGATCTTGCAGGTCTCTTCCTCTTCCTTCGCGCTCCTTCCCAACTCCCTTTCCTTCCCGACCACCTCACCAAATCCCATTTTTTCCTACTTCACCCTTCTTAACCATTCGCTTTTCCCTTGCCACATTCCCTAGTCTCTCTTTTCTTCCATGGTGCTTTCATATTCCTCTTTCTTCCTACTTCTAGTTGCTCATGTACTGGTACGTATTCATCCAAAGCGCCCTCATTTCCTTCATTGTTATATGAAACGAAGCTACTACCCGTCAGCCATATAAACTGATCACTCCCTAAAGCATCGACGATTGTACCACCCAGCGTAATTGTTCCGTTTTGCACTGGTTAATAAAGCTGTAATATTTTCATCTGTTCAATTATCTATTCGTCTAAATATTTCTCACCATATATTCGAACGTAGGCATGTTTGCAGCATTTCATATCGTGTTGCATATGTATTATCCCATCGCGTCTATATTTGGATACGGTAATGGTCGAATTTCCTTTCAATGCTTTCAGGTGAATATATCCTGGTTTTATCTCTTTAAACATGACATCCATCACTTGCACCTACCTTTTCATTGTTTCTACCTTATCGCTTTCATCGCCATCTCCTGGCCAGTTATCTTTTTTAATCGTTTTTTATTCTTTACTGTTCAAAATTCTGCTCCGAGGGGATAGGCTAATTTTGAATATAAATATACAAATACAAGTATAAAGAAATAAAATATAAATACAACTATAAATTATATATATATATATATATATATATATATATGTACTATTAGGTTCTTTTGTTGTTAGGTTTTTTCTAAAGAATTGCATTCGGTTAGACATGGCTTTGCGAATAATTTATTCAACATTTTGTCGCATTATGTTAGTAAAATGGTGCTAATTTTTAATATCTATCAGTACAAGTAATTTGAGTTGAATATAATCTAACACGAAAATATTTTTAAATCCATAAGAAGGATCGGAAGGGGGAGGGAGTCGTGGAGTAAGGGGATGTAGGTATTGGCATACTGTGAAGGTGATATATATGAATTCGCTTATATTGGGTGTATTTGATATATGATCGAAGCGTGCAGAGTTCATTACCGTAAATAGTGAATGCACATGTTTGGCCATCTTTCAACATACGTTGATTTATAGTTGCATCATTGTGGGGTGATCATTGCACTAGGAAATGTGCGTATCTCAAATTTAGATACACCGTTATTATTTTTACCGGTCGGTCATTGAGTGATTTCCTCTTCTTGAATATCATCACTCATCTTGCTATCTCATCGAATCATTTATCTTTTCTTATCGTAAATCGAGCATCTTTTGTCACCGCCTATTTCTTTTTCATCGAATATTAGAGAAGCAGAGCGTTCGTAGAGGCATTATAGGGAAAAGATAGAAAGGAATTTGTGTTATGTGTGTTGTTGCGTTTTTGGAATTTGTCCTCATTAATCGTATTTATTGACCGTTGAATGTTATCGCATTCGTCGAGAAAAGGCGTATCGTTTAAGAACGAAGAGAAAAGATAGAAAGAGAGAGAGAGGGATAGAGACAGAGAGGTAGAACGTTTATAATAAAGTGAAATGATTTTATTGATATCTATATTTCCCGCTATTTGTTGGAATCTTACATCTCATAAATAAATTTTCGATATTTATTGGAGATTAGATTTATTGTTAGTGGAGAATGTTTAGTAGAAAATAACGTTTCCAAATATAGCATTTATCATCAGCAACAGAAATATTCTAATTAAGGAAGATGGATGGAGGCTGGGGGGAGGGGGGGGGGGAATTCAAAATGATTTAAAATTTAGATGGCTTGAAATTGATTAAACTCTATAAGTGGATGGGAATAAATATCACAAAATCAACTGTATTATTTCTAGATTACATACAAGTTATTGGATTCGAAACTATATCACAGGCGAGAAAACTCATTTTAAACCATTTGAAGTATACCTTTCTCCACTCTCAGTTGTTGTTTTTTTAGGTTAGAGGGGGAGGGGAGGAAAGAGAGGGGAAGTGGAAGGTTGCTGTGGCGAGAGTGAAGGGAGGGAGACCCACTTTTATGTATTGCCTTATTATTTGTAATCTGGTTTGGTAAGCGTAATGTGCAGTAATCTAGAATGTTGTTTTAATGATGAATTGCTTTTTTTTCATCCCTTTTGGTTTTTTGTGGAGAAAGAAGGATCGGAAAGGAAAGGAAGAAGTACGAAAGGATGGGAATTTTTTTTTTCATCCCTTTGAAAAAATTTTGACAAGTAAGGTGGTTGTTCGTGTTGATTCACTTCTGTAGTGCACCTTGCATAACGAGTTCTGCCAAGTTTCTTGTCTTACCTATACTTATAAAAATAGTGTTTAATTGTTTAATTGGCATTTAGACCTCATAGAGTGGGTACTACAACGAAATATTATGCACTTTCATTTTACTCTTCGTCACCCTCTTCCTTTCTTTCATCCACCTTTGTCTCATATATTTTCATATTCGTCTCAACTCTTCGTTTAGTTGTTGTTGTTGTTGTTGATGGTGGAGTACGATGTTGGATAGTGGCATGAATGGATTGATCAAACAATTAAAGGTTTACGTGAGGTATTTAGACACATGCATAAGATAGCAGCTTATTTTGAGTTGCACACAAACGATGCGAAACTATGAGAGGTGTGTGTAAATAATGAGAGGCACATATGTCTGGAATAGTGGGTGGGGGTGGAGCGATCACTTAGGCAATAGCCAGCCGACTCGACAGGGCGGTGCTAGTGCTTTTTGCCTTTTACATTCTTTCTCTGTCAACCTCTTTCCCTCCCTCTCTCGATAGTTTTGTGTTCGGTTGAAAGTGCGCACCGAATGCATTTTGAATGAGGAGCTCTCTCATTTAGCGCCCTTTTGCTTGATTATATCCATGTGTTCTCTATGTTTATATTCACCACTAAAGGGCGGATGTGATGCAAATTGTCCCTCATAATATGAATGAGTCCATATTTTATTGCCCACAGTTGAAGTGCTTATCTACGTTTTATGATGGTCGCGGGGGGAGAGGGGTGGAAGAGGAGATTACGTTGCTTTACATTTAAAAAGACTGCAAAAAGTCGGTTACCTTCTCCCCTCCCATCTACTCATAGCATCTTCTTTTTCTATCTTCCTGTTGGTGGGAAAGAGGAAAGGAGAGGGGATGGACGTAAATTGCGCATTGTGCTATACTCATTGTAGTGTTTCATAGTCACGAACTAGAGGGATGCAGCTATTGATTCTTGAATTGTCCATCGTCATGTTTTTTTGTGACCGAAGTTTATTTAGGATTGAACGAGTCGTCGGGCATATGGCCCGCATCCTTAATGAAAAATTTGAGAGTGTGCCTAAAATTATAGGCGTTTATAAACTATTCTCTCATAACCTCGAGGTGAAGAGGTAATTAGGGTATCAAAGCGAGGAAGGATAGTTCACGAACTTCCTCACCATCCATTCCCCTATCCCATCTTTCGGATGTTGTTTGAAATTTATGAAATTGTCAAATTCGACATCATTCATAAAATAAAGCGTTGCTATTTCATTATTATTCTGTGGTGGTTACCTCAGGTAACGCTTAATGTATATACCTGACGTATGCTGGAAGATTTCATCTGAAATGGAGAGGAAATTGTCTAGCCTTAAAGCCGTCTATCTATTTGACTATGATCTGTGATGTGCGTTTTAATTGAAGGTTCTTTGGCGATTAATTCTCTTCCTGATGCGACTTGAGAGTACTTTAGTGTCTTTCAAAGATGGAGTTATTGGTGGGAAGAAAGATTTGGTTGACCAGAAGTGAGGGTAACTTTTGGTTATATAGTGAGAAGAAGAAATCGGGGCAGGAAGGAGGGATGGAGAGGATGAAAGATTTAAGGAAACGCTGAAATAAGGGAATTATATAATTTTTTCATTCTTGCAAATTCCCCATAAAATATTCTATGAGAATAAACTAAGAAATGAAAAATATTCAATTTTTCTAATATTTTTCATTAGATCTATTTTAGTTGTGGAGATTTTATGCAAGGTTAGATGTATTTTAGTCAAACTTTTTGAAATTGATGACGTTATTCAATTGCTATAAAGTTGCAGTCGCATATAGATTAGAATACTCTAAAGCAGAGATCAAAGATCATTAATTTAAATCGAATGGAACATATTAATAATAGTATGCACGAATTGCACCAATTTTTTTGTTTGTTTACGTTAGTGAATGATTTATTTTGAGCATTTAAATATGGAAAGATGCAGTTTGCGATTATTGAAATAACTTCAGAGTTTATCTTCATAATTCCATATTCGTCATCGTGATTGCTAATTAGCTCTCTAACTGTTTATCGTTTTATATGAGGTTGATTTCTTAAATTGATTGAAATTATGGCTGAAAGGGGAAGGGTGGAGAGGTTGGTACTTCTGTGAAAAGAATCGTTTAGAGAATTGATTCATCTATGAGAAGAAATCATTGGTTTTTTCTCTTAATGACATTTGGTTTATTGGTAACCGTGATGCACTTAAGATTCTATTCTTGGAGGAGACAATTTGATCACTAATCCTTAGCAAAGCTCTTATGAAAGTACATGTCTGCTGTATATTCTCTTCATCCTCATACCTCTCCCTCCTCCTTTCGCAATCCTGTCCACCTCAATCCCACCAACCCTGTCGGTTTCATCTACCCGCATTAATATCTTTCTAACTCACTATCTGCAATATATATGCCAATCACTAACGATGTAATCGATTTAAAGTGCAATGGTTGTCGTTAAAGGATCTGAGTTTGTTGGTGATCATGACTTGCACCGGTCTGATTACGTGACTGGTCTGTCTGAGTGATGCGCTCGTAGTGCGCCAAGATGGCCCGCATTCTTTCACTTTTTCAATGATTCCATCGTCGTGATACCAATTTTTTTTTCCGTCGCTCAACAATGGTTTACCCTACTATTTTTGCTTCTTCTATTATGAAATAGTTTTTATTTCCAACTTTATTTATATCAGCGAGAAGATTGATTTACTGGTGATTAAAAGAAAAGAATTGCTTTTTATTCGTTTTTTTTTAACGAACTTTTGTTAGGTAGACCTCATTAATCAATTATATTCAATTATGGACCGATACTACGCATCGATTTCTCATTTTATATGAGGGTTTTCTATGGATGTTCTTTTTCCTTATGAAAAAAATACAAGAATTTAATTTTAATGGAAATAAAACTAAGGTGATTATATATTAAATGTGTTTGTTTGCCTGTAGCGATCTTGTTTCCTATTGGTTACTAAAACCGCTGAGATGAAAACAACGGAAGAAAGAAATAATGGCTCAAATCTTGAGAGAAGCTATCCGTGATTTTTTTTTTTAAGAGAAGAAATAGCTTCTAAAGAAATGTATGAGATAGCTCTTAAGTATGATTAAATTTTGCCCTTGATGAAAACAATTTTATTTTCTTCATGAAATTGATTATTGATAATTTCTATTTTCTCTAATGCTAAAGGTTTTATTGAAGAACTAATGAAGGTTAACATCGATAAACGAGATATACATCTCTATCATCTGTCAACCTTTTTGGTGATGAGTTATTTTATGCATTGATCGATTTTATTGAGGCATTTTGCAACAGAAATTTTGAAATAATCGAATTTGAATATTTACTCCAATTATATGGAAAATTTGAATATTATTTATTATTTTTTTAATGTTCTATTTCTTGACGATCTAAATTTATCGTAATCTTCGATCACTTTGAAATAAATTGACGCAACAGTATTTTAAAAATCTTTAAATTGTAATTTGAGCTGCTATCAAAGAAAGAAAATATTTCGAAGCTTTCAATGTCAGTGAACTAATTTTCTTCGATTTTTTTCTCGAATTTCAGCCTGTCTCCTTCCGTTTGCTCTCACACCTTGTCTATAATGTTTGTAATTGATTTATGTCCTTGGTTTTGCCTAATTTTGTCTATTGCTCCGAAATGTTGGAATAGGAAGAAGTGGGGGATGGGGGGAGGGGTGGGAGTTCCTTTATGAGGATTTGTAACTTTTATATTTGAAATGGCCATTTTGGTGAAGTGATTTGTATTTCTAAGATGTTCTCGTTTTGTTTTCAAGCAACCAAATATTTTATAACTTACTAGTAGATCTGCTGTAGGTTGGGGGTGATGGAAATTATTGGTGTGAAGCTGTTAAAGAAAATAGGGATTCTCTTAGCGATTTATTGAATATGATTGAATATTTATGCTCCAAATTTGGTGTATTTGGTGTTTCCATTTCCCTACCTGTAGTTTTCTAAGCATACCTGAAATTGTACGGTGATTTACCTGATGATAGTGAAGGTTACCGTGTTGGGGTGTATAAGAAAAGCACGGTCATGGAGACATGCTAACATATTTAAGGTGTCAACTCGACGTTGCGCTTATATGAATTGCTCTTGCACCTATTGCAGTATCTGCAGTGTGTAAGATATAGAAGCATATGCTACAGATTTCCACGGGCAAGTAGAAAGGAGGACTTGTGAATTCTGTTCTATTGTTTCTACTTGCTCTACTTGTTTTGTTCTACTTGTTCTACTTGTTCTAAAATTTCTGTTCTACTTGCATCCAGCGTTTTCGTGTCTCCTATCAGTGAATTCAGGTGAGGTTGTGTAGTGATGCTGATGGCTGATATTTGATGTTTTAATGGGGAATATTCGTTGCTTTAAGGTAGCTAAACATGCGTTTTATGTGTCTTATGTTTATGTCGCTATTTTTATTGGCACCTGATGAAAATTTTTTGAAATATAGATAACGTGAAGATTTTTCCGTTTATGTTTTCTTCCGCTTTTTTTCTATGGTACCAATGATTATGGAATATATCCGTCATTGCCGAAAGCAGCAATTTGCTTACGTTCACGCATAGCAGTGGACGAGAAACGCCCATGTTGATGGGTTTTTTTTTTCTTGCATTGTTTACAGAAAGTTTTCACACTTTTAATGCCATAATTTTATTCAATTGTTACGACTGACAGAATCCTAAAAGGAAATATTTTCTTCCTATTTTATTAACTTATAAAAAGTGACCATGTCTTATTTGATATGGACTCTTCCTGTGCTCAGTCAATAGCGCAGAGGAAGAATTGTTCTTTGCGCACTAAGCTGGTAGTGTATTATTGTTGATTGAAAATGATAAGGTTATCACACCCATTGTTGATATTGGTTGATATTCGATTGCAAAAACCTTCATTGAACCGTTGATGTTAAATAGTGCAAATGCACTCTGAAGGGTTCTCTGTGTGAATGTTCCCACGGTGCTTGAATGGAACCCCCGCTGGATAGTGGATAACGCTTACGACAATCTTCTATTCTTTATTTATTCTTTCATTTGTCATATTTTAAGCTTTTGAAACATGTGAATTTCCCGTGCATGAGGTTGTTTATTCGTTTGTTTTATGTGGTGTATACGATCTTCCACGTGCAGCATTGTTGCTATTTACAGCGTTTCACATGCATATTTGCACAGGTGAAAGTCTATAAATAGTTATGAATGCTAACCTGGATAACACATTCTATCAATATGCACCTTTTGGTTATAGGCCACAGCAATATGGCCTCTTCTAGTTGAGACATTATACGACCCTTAACTTGAATCATCTTCCATGTAATCTTTTTTATTAACTATGCAATTTATTTTACATATGCTGTATACGTCGTACGTAGAATTTAACTTTATTTCCCGATGAAATTGAGAACAAGTAGGAGCAAGAGGGGTTATGGGAAATATCCAATAGCGGTTGCTTTATGGTACAACCATTTATGAAGGTTTGTAAGCCTGTAAGCCCGCTGTCCTCCTTTTCACCCATTGGCCGCTTTTCCCCACCGCCTCTTCGATGACCTGCCCTTCCCCTCTCATCATGAAGTTGCATTTTTGGGCAATTCCACCGAGAAATGCTATCATTGATAGACGTTTTTCTTACGCAACATTTGACGGTGAGTTATGTTGACGTTTCAATCAGTTATCACTTATAACTGATAAGATTCATAGCTGAAGTTGAATTCCTTCCTCATTTCCTCCCACCACCCACCCCACCCTCCCCTCCTCCCATTGACCATCTACCTCACCTTACTCTGCGTGTACTCTCTCACATTCCCAACCTCAAAAAACGTTTTTTTCTTCATTTGTTTAATGATGTATCATAAAAGGTGTTTGTTTCATTAATGAAGAATTAATCGATGATGTTTCAATGTTCTTTGTTTGACATTATTTTTGTTGTGATGTAATATTACGAATGTGAATGTAAATCAATATTGTCTAGCAAAAGAACGAACGTATTTTTACACTTTGGTGCTTTTTGTTTTTTCTTTCATATTCATCTCTCTCTTTTTTTTCAGCATTATTCCACGTTTTTTCCTCCTCATAAACGAAGCATATTATTTGCGATAATCAATTGGCAAGTGTTGCATTCAATACGAATGTGAGCAATGAGAATGACGCCATCTTTGAAGAAAACCGATCGTAGAATGAGCATCAATGATCTACCCGGGGAAATACTCCTTATGATCTTCCAGAGGTAATATACTTGTTGATTCGAACTTTATGACTTTATCCTTCTAATTTTTTATAGGATTATGCATTCATTGGATTGATCGAATAAAATGTAAGAACTCAGGTATACTTGTTGGTCATTTCGTTTAGCTTGCCATATTTGAGGAATCTAACTTCCACCTACGTCTACCTCTTCCGATCCCCCTTCCCCCATCCTTAACCTTCGTCCTCGATCTCCGCTTTCCCTAACTCCCATATTCTATTTCACTCCTTTCCAGTTCCTCTAGATTATGAAGTTGTGCCTACTGGACATGCGTATCGAAGGCATACTTGAGGTTGAGTTGATATAAGGACGAACTTTGCTTCTTATCGCTTATTGTCTTTGATTTTTTGCTGATAATTTCTGGTGTTGTTTAATGTGATGTGAGGCTATATTTGCTATTAGCAACTTTAATTAAAGATGCCATCCAGTCTCATGTTATCGTGCTCGTGCTGTGTGTCGTCGTTGGCGAACAACAATCGATGAGATGGATGAAGATAGCCGTGTTGCAGTCGTTGGTGATGGTCATGCGAGGTTGTTCATTTGTGACCGTAGGCGGTAAGTTATTTCCGTTTGCATGCATTTTTTAATAATGTATATAGGCGTTCTACGGTCAAGGCTAGTCGATCCGTAAGCGTCTATTTTCTGGCCCATTGTAATTCGCAGCCTAGAAACTTTGCAATCAGCATATATAATTGCATTGCAATATCGTCGTTTTGCAATTATTCCTCAGAAATGCAGCAGTCTGCTATAAAATTATTTAAGAAACAGACGATAGATGCAGTTAGACGATGTAGGTAAGGCGACGATGCGGACGATTCTGTAAAGCTGTAATATTTTCAATAGTGCGATGCATCATCAAATTTCTAAAGCAGAAGCAATTTGGTATTGTATTATGGAATAAAAGCCAGGTTTTTATAGAGTTGTGTAAAGACCTGCAATTGCATTGTATTTCTAGAAGGGCGCAGAGTTGTATTGGTTATGTTAGTGTTGTTATTTATGTTGTTGAATTCTGCTGTTATCGTTTAATTGTAATTGAATTATAGTGCAATATTGGAGAAATTTGCATGTCTTCCATCATGCTCATCATCGGTTCATGACTTAATATCAACTCGTAAGTCGGTATTCTATGAGGATCGTTATGCGCACACAGCTCTTTCAAATTGGGCGTACAGATTCGATTTGACTGAATGGTCACGTAATTTCGACATTGTTGAGGTTTCTTTTATTGCTTATATTGTTTTCATAAATAGAGATGAATTGAAAATGGGAATGAGGGATGTTGATTGTATATTCTCCGTTTTATTCGATGAGGTTGGGAACGAGGTCTGCAGTAGAAAGATGCATTCATGCGGAAATTATCGCGTCTGAGCGCAACAATGCTCGATGGGGATTGAAGTAAACGAATTCGTCGGAATTTAATGCATGAACGAAAAACGTTAAAAGTTCCAAATATGGAGCCGCTTGATCCATAGAATCGATTTTCATTTTCATATTCACTTTTTGATGATTCTAATTATTCATTTTGCTTTCAATGTTTGATTCTAATGAATTCTTTCATTGGAATATACCAGAATTTGAGAGTTATTAAGGATAGTTTAATTATAATAACAGCGGTTCCTCACATGAATGCTAAAATTGTGCCTGCAGGGGATTATTGATTTATTTGAGTGTCATGAGAGGTTCTTAGGTAAAAGAGAGGGGAAAAGAGGTGCTAGGCCGATGGTGGTGACTGCAGCATTAGGATAAAGGAGGGGATATTAAGGGCTCAACTTCGACTATTCCCTTTTTTGAATAAAATTAGTATTCTTTTCGAATAGTAGTTGCGTATATTACTTTTGGATGATGGATCATATTAGAATGATTGAATGATAAGCTTCTCTGTTGGTTTTTTATTAAAAAATCGTAGAAGAAGCTGTTAGAGGCATTGAAATATTTATAATATTTTTAGTTTTTTTAATATTATTATCGCTTGTAATTATAGAACGTTGTATCGAAATATGTAATATGTATAGGGGTAGATCATCTAGATGATGTAGGGAGGGATCAGAATATGCGATCAATCCTTAGGAATGATGGTAGAATCAACTCGTACTTTATTTTCCAAATGAATGAGTGTGTAGTATTGGTCATCCTGCCAAAAGATAATCGGCAGTTTGTGTCTGGAAAGGAATACGGACTCTCAAAAGAGAGGAAGGATCATAGAAGAAATTTCCTTGCCGAATTAAATAAAAACATACCAATCAAACGTCAATGCCAACATAAGTTGCATTTTTAATGATAATTGCTTTTGTTATTTCCATTTTTTGTTTTCATCCTCTAGAGTCAATTTTCCTATAATAAGGAATAATTTCCATAAAATTTCATCCGGTTCATAAATGAAATATTCGGATGGTATGCATCGCATTATAACCCTTCAAAAATCTATTTCTTGATCTCATCAACGCATTATTCGTTCACTGAGAGAGAGAGAAAGGAGAGAGACGTGCATAAAGCTACAAATTCGTGCCAAGTATGAAATTGCTCGATAGCGTGCACTATGTTTTTTTTTTTGCGCAATAGCATGTGACAGCCGAGTTGACTTGCGCATGTGCCAACTCGAACTTCCTTCCGACAACACGTCTCTCGAGCACAAATCACCACAGCTGGCAACAACTCGTTGCCAGTTGTTGCCTAGGCAAAGAAGTCATGAAGTGAAGGGTGGTTATAGTGATGATATGATAGAAAATGATTATTAAGCATATATAACAGTTGAAGATGAAATGTTAACTTGTTGGAGTGAGAATTTAAGATTGAGAGAGAGAAAGGAGAGAGACGTGCATAAAGCTACAAATTCGTGCCAAGTATGAAATTGCTCGATAGCGTGCACTATGTTTTTTTTTTTGCGCAATAGCATGTGACAGCCGAGTTGACTTGCGCATGTGCCAACTCGAACTTCCTTCCGACAACACGTCTCTCGAGCACAAATCACCACAGCTGGCAACAACTCGTTGCCAGTTGTTGCCTAGGCAAAGAAGTCATGAAGTGAAGGGTGGTTATAGTGATGATATGATAGAAAATGATTATTAAGCATATATAACAGTTGAAGATGAAATGTTAACTTGTTGGAGTGAGAATTTAAGATAATCGAAACATGAAAGATTATGTGAATAGTAGATGGTAGAGAGGTTAGCATTATAAAAAGAGCACGAGATTTGTGTTGATAGAAGCGAGAATTGCGAATTGAGAAAGGGGGACCGAGAGAAAGACTAGACGATCATTGAGAGGGGGTTGGTTAGTTAATAAAAAAAGAAAGAAATCTGTGGGTGCCACAAGAGCACAGGTGTACTAGCTGTGATGACCGACGAGTGTTGTGCGACACTTTATTTTATCGTTAAATGAGTGTATATGTGTATATATGAGACGAGACGACACTCGACTTGTCAACATAATGCATAAAAAGTGAAACAGCACAAATATAGACCGCCGAACCGATCAACGAGATTTTCCGTTCGGATGGCGCATTGTGAGGAGGGAATGGCATATTAGGCACCACTTCGACCTATACTCAAGCAATGAAAAAACATTTCAGCAAATAAGAATATAGAAGCCGAAATAACAA
This sequence comes from Baylisascaris schroederi, assembly GCA_006503575.1. Classification (NCBI taxonomy): domain Eukaryota; kingdom Metazoa; phylum Nematoda; class Chromadorea; order Rhabditida; family Ascarididae; genus Baylisascaris; species Baylisascaris schroederi. Next base: position 126,119 of record QEWY01001804.1, read on the forward strand.
CTCGTGCCATCCACAGACGAACACATCCGAGTGCAATATGTCTTTCTCTCTTCAAAAATTCATCTTCTTTTTGTTAGGAATGAGAATTTCGCATTCTTTTGCATTCAGATTTCGACTGTGTTTTAATAGAAATGAAAGATTACATTTTTGGGGGGAAGGGGGGGAGGAAGCTTATTCGAGAAATAAAGCAATAATTAATTGATATGACACGGTTGTTATGGGATGAATTTTTGTGGCACATCATTTGTTGTGCAATATCAGAAAGCCACGGTTGTCGAGTAAAAATGCCACAAGAATTTCGGTCGATTCTCTTTGCTCTTGTGCGTTAGCTTGCTTGTTTCGGCTATGTTTATTCAACACATATCACATAAAATCCGTTATCGATAACGTTGTATTCATATTTTGTGATGTGTTTGAGTGGTTGAGTTTTTATGAAGTCTTATGTTTCATTTCACGTTGATTTGATGAACACTTGAAGTGGGATTTTGTTGGTTAGTTTTAAGTAGAATGTGATTGCTCCTTAGCACATCCGTCCTTACTATTCCGCAAGAATATGGTATTATGAGCCCACTTTGGGGAATTCTATGGAATTTCTTTTCTTTATTAAAGAGGTTTATCTAAGACAGTTGTTACAAAGGGAGAAAAGAGCAGACGGCTACTTGGCTGAAGCAGTGTTTTTTGTTGTCATTCACAAAAAGTTCACGACGAAGTGCATAATTTACCACCCACAATTGTAGGTGTTTTATAATGTTTCTGTTATGGATTGGCTTTCAGGTTTGGTTGCAAAATTTTGGCTCATTTCTCGAACGTGATCAGTCGGCTTTCGGCGATTCGCCATTATATTTACCAAATATCAATTCCAACGGAAATTCGGGGGGACCGAATAAAAGTGGATCATATGCGGTTAGATTTGCTTAATTTATTCAAGACTTCCGTTTTTTTTTTTGTTTTTTTTGATGTAATAATGGATTCTTTTCCGTTGTTCTTTTTCTGTTATTTCGCAGTTTTGTAATTTTATAAGAAATGTGCAGAAATTATTGTTATTCTTATCAACAGCCACTTTTTTCTTGTTGAATCAGTTTTTTATTTATTTCTTAGTTTATGATTAATTTCATTCAATTCAAGCCTTTTTTGAAACAAAGGTTTTTGTAATAGTGCAGTCGATGAATGTTTCGCAAGAAGTTGTAGATTTCTCAGAGGGCAGTCAGAGGATGTTGACTTCATTTACTTACCAATGTAAATGCATCTATTAGATATCTAAATTAAAAACATTGTATATTTTCCGGACGCGGTTGTTCCACCTAAGTCGCCGATTTATACGAATTTTTAAACAGGGCAATTGTTTAATTTTTATATAAACCCAGGAAGGAAGCGGGAGGGGGTGGGGGTGGGGAATGGGAACGTAGGAAAGGAGAAATCAGATTACCGCCTTCATAAAGCGATTGTAAGTGATAGAGCTTAGTTGATTTCAGGCTGCAACACCGACAGCGCAGACGACACCATCGCGTCAGATGGGCCATTCGCCACACAGTCATCGTAGCGGTGGTTCGTCGGGTTCGTTGAGTATTCCGGGTGTTGTGCCGTACAATCTGCTTCCATCCAGCCAGCAGTCGAGCACTGAGTCAATTGGTGGACCTGTCGAACTTACTGAGGTTTCGTTTTATAATGACGATTTTTTCATTTCTTTATTCATATGTTTCTCCATTATTGAATTTTTTTGCGTTGTGGTTATTCGAGGATCGCATTGGGTGGTCGAGTTTTTGTATGTTTTTAATGATACCGATATAAACAGCGAGTGAAGCAAGAATCATAATATTAAAGCTCTAGAGGTTTTGGCTTGAGTCGAATATGCTTTTTATTGAGGGATGATTGCAAGATTACTTCATTCATTAATTTTATGATGCATTTAAGGCGATAGTCGTTACTGAGCATTTTGTATTGTTTCTTAAGAGAATTTCTATAATTTACATATTTATAATGGAAGTAGGCTTTTGAAATGAAATAATTTCCCTCAATGATAGATAATTGAGCTTCATCGTTAATATTTTTAAGTTGCTAATAAGAGGCCAATATCAAATTCTCAATAAAAGGAAATAAATGTAATCGATTATAGGAGATCCTTATGGAGTTGACCGAATTATCGGGAGGGCGTTTCGAGAGATTGGCAGCACAACTACGCAATGTGCAGCCATTGCATATTGTCTTCAACGATCATTCGTTCTATCAGAAGAGACCAACATTGCTTCTATTTTGGTTTCTCAAACAGTTAGTGATTCATCTTTGATCTTTTATGGACTATTTTTTAAAGTTTTGTTAGAAATTGAAACTTAAGTTTGAAGCGTTTGTGTTGATTTTTTGTAACCGTTTTTGGGTACCCTTCAACTACAGTGACCACCCATCAAGTATGCGATTTCGTCAATAACGCTTATAATAGGCTTAACAAAGCTTAAGCGACTTGACTACAGCAGTTATCTGGCTGATAATGATAAGGGATCTTGAGCACTGATAAGCTGATCTGGTAGAAGTGATTATTTAAGCTGTCTTCTAATTGTTTCAGGCTGCCAAATCTGCGTAAACTCACATTAGATTGCATTCAAGGAGATCAAGAGATTGAATTGCACCGTGTGCTTAACGTTGAAGGCATTGATGAATTGACTATTATCCAGCCGGTGAGTTTATTCAGATCGTTCATTGCTAGCTGTGTAATTAATTATGTTTGAAATGTTGATGAATTTCGAAATGAGATGTTTAAATTTTAAAATGTTTTGAATTTGCATATATTGCATTATGTATCGATTTTGATCTTTAGAAAAGGATGTTTCTGGAAGGTTTGTCGGATCGGGTAAAATATATGAATGCGTTATGGCACATGTTTTGTTATTTGTTGGCAGTTTATGGAATTGATAGGCGATATGAAAAGAATTTCAAAAGTGCATATTATGCGATTCTTCACTTATTTTTCTAGCGGACGTATTATTTTATGCACTAAGATGCAACCTTGTGTTTCCACATAGCTGAACAAAAAGTACGGGAAAGGGGGGAGGAAGTAGTGATGCTTTTAGAGGCTTGCAGCTATCTGCAGTTTCTCTTTGAGGTCAACAGAGGGGAACTAAGATTTCTGAAGTGTTCGTTAACTTTTCAGAATTTAGTTCATTGTATGAAAGAAGCGATTTGGCTTCATTTACTTTAGCAGATTCGCCTTTGCTTTGCTTAGGTTTAGAGCTAGGTTTACTTAAAATTTCTGAAGTATATATCAGGTGATCTACCATGATCGAGCTAACAGCTGCGTTGCTGTCTCATATCTGTTTTGTTTGAATGTTTCAAACTTGATATAGTAGGCAGATTTGGTTTTTAGTTACTGTAGTTATGGAGTTTGGTTTTACTGTAATTTGTTTGATTTTAAAAGTTTTTCTCTAGAAAGATGAATACTGCCATTTTTTGTTGTAAGATTAGTCAATGGCTGTTATAGAAAGGGAACATTCATTGATGCATTGATGATTCCTGTTTCATTTCCGATCATGCATGGAATATTTCGGATCGATATTTCACATATAATTGAATGTGATATATTTCAGCAACAGAAGGCGTGCGTGATTGCTAACGAAGGTATTCTGGATGCATTTCTGGATGTAAATCGTTCCGAGAGACGCAGATTTCGCATTCGCTTTTCAGGCAAGACGCACGTTAATGCACATGCGATATGCAGTTTCATCAAGGTGGGGTTGACTTTTTTCTTGAATACTCATTGATGATTTATTTAATAGTTTACCTTCCACATTTAAATAGGTCACCTTTTGTTTCTTAGCAATCAGTGCGCACCACACCTAATAGTTTTTTTTGTATCATTTTCACAGTTCACACTCTTGATCGCTGATCCTTGCTTTCTAAAAGGCTTTTTTCGTCGTTGCAAAATTATGTTATGGATAGGTCCATGCATGGATTGTGGAAATTTACACGCTTACGAGTTTATTTAGCTGTTAAGCTCAGAGAATGGTTGGAGGTCTCATCAGCATTTTTTTTTCTTGTTTTGAGGGAGGAGTGTATGTAGTGCGATGACGTATATAACATGTATGATATCTACCGTAGATCTTTAAGGTATGGTACGATGACGATAGTCTGTAGCGATGCAAACGCACACATAGAACTGCATTAGATTTTTGCTTACTTTGCAATTGTCTTGTAAAATGTTATATGATTCAATTTGAAAAGGTGAGTTTCTCTTTATTACCCACATAGATTTCATTTGGATTTGGTTATGCGTGAATGGAGATGGAATAGAGTGTAATGTTTTAGAAATGGCAAAATCATCGTGAAGTGATTCCGTTCCAATCGATTTTGGTCGATGCGCTAAGTGTTCGTCCATCCGACTTCGTTCGTGTAGCTATGTGCTTCGGCGATGCAAACAACAATAACGAGGTTTGTTTGCTTATACTGTACAATATGACTGATTCATATTTTGCTTCATTTAGATGATTCACGACGAGGGGAGATAAGAAGAGATGAAGGAAGCAAAGGGGGGGGGGGTTCTAGGGAGATATGATTGATTTTTATTTTATCTTTATGAGGCAATTTTTATATTTCCTTGTTCAGGTCTTTGCGACCTTCTGTTCCGCTGAAGTAATAATGCATTTCTGTTGTTATTATATTAAATGAGGCGGCCTTCTAAGGAAATATTGATTCGATAATCTTTAAATTCGACTTTTCCATTGGCACATCGATGGAGTTGGTTCTCTATCATTTTAGACTTAGACAATTCGGGTAATCAAAAATGACGCAGCTATCGTTGAAACATATCTTCATAATTTTCCACTTGATGGTATTTAAACGGTGATAAAATATGCAAGAAATAGACTGAATAATGCCGAACGCATATAATGAGTATTATTGATATGAAGATATAAATTTGAGGTGCGCAAAGATGTGGAAGAGAATAATTCGATGTTGAGCGCAAAGCAGTTGATGTTCGTTCATCGCAGATCGGATGTTCGCATCAAATATAAATATGAGGATGGGTCAGTTTGATCCTTTTTTCTCTTTCTTTTCGGTTTAAGAATGTGGGACCTTTTCGATATTTTTTATCGGGAATTTGTAGTTATTTTTGTGTAACCGAACTATTTTTTGTATAGCATTCTAGTGCTTCTGTCTTGCTTTGTGAAAACCTGTGCTGATGAAAAACCCCGCAGGAGGCAATGAGGAGTGGGACCTTGGACTGATAGCTTGTGGATCGGTCCTGTTATCAACTAGGCCAAATATCAGTCTGTCGTAGCATGCTTGCAACTTAATTATGCTAAAAATGTGTCAAGCCAAAATTATTTTAAAATGTTCGTGTCTGGTGACTCAATTCTTGTCTAGTCATTTGATCATTCTTTTGACAGCAATCGTTTTTGTTTGCATGAGTTTTTTCGAGGGGAGAAGAGGAGCAGCCATGCTTCCCGAGCCCGATCTTCAAAGAAATTGCAGCATCTTTAGTGCAGTGGAGTCGTCTCTCACATTTTATCGTGCATCGATGTAAAATTGGGTACAACTGAAATGGGCCATTACATGTAAAGCGATTGTAATGTTTGTCTTAACAATAGCTGAATTGAATGGCAAAAATATTAGTGTTAGCAATCATTTTGGCTGTAACATAGCAGCTTCTTAATTATTGAAATATTTGTAATTTTTTCTTCATTATAAGGCGATTGTTTAAGTGGAAATATAAAACGCATTTCGAGGTTCATGTTTTAGATATCTGGTGTTCACGTACTTTGATCCCAAAGATAGACGCCGTCGTGTTGCACCTTGCTCACCACCTGTGCATCGTGTTGTCTCGTTCTATTCGCCATTACCACTCGGCGATAACAATACGCAATCATATGAGAAACAGTTGAACGGTGAAGATGTGAAAACGATTCACTCGAAAGGAGGCAACAAATCGATGGGAGAGGAGGAGACCATGTTGAAACGACTCTTTGCAATGATACTTAGAAGTGCTGCTTAAGCGAATATGTGGATCAAATGTTGAGACGAAATGGTTTGAATTTGATTCATTAAGGGGGAGGGGGGAGATGGATTTATTTCGATGTCGGATCGTGCTTACTAAATTATAAAAAGTCTCCTAATAGCTGCTATGCAAAATTAGCAACTTGTATTTGTACATTAGTGAGTGGGATGGCATGCATCTCGTTCCTTTTGAGCCATCATTGCCGCTTTTGCTTTGTAATTATTATTGTCTATTGATTGTAAATATTTTGCCGTTTACTTTTGAAATGGGTCTTCCGTTATTGTTTTTTTCTTGTAATTAGATAGTAGTTGTGTGGATATTCTTCGAGGGTGGCTTAACGAAATTGGTAGAGAATGTATATCTTAGAGTGACAGAAATCAAAGAATTTAATTTCTTTTCGAGGAAAGCGTTAGGGAAAGATGTGCGTACTTCGTTATGTGAATATATATGCTAGGCGAATTAAAAAGATAAAAGTTTCTTGAATGGATTGTTAGATGTATTGTAAATTGTTTTGTAAATAATTTTTTCGAATGTACAGTTTATCGTTCCTTTTTACATATGCAAAGTGGGCGTCATAATCGGGGGTAATATTCTTTTTCAAAGAAAATGAAGTTGTTATCTACCCAAAGTTACATATGAATATATTAATTTATTGAGTTATAACTTTGACTGATATTCGTGCTTATTCTGCCTTATCAACGGGATTTATTTATATATGATTATCAGTTGAATTATCATTTCAGCACAACCTTCAAATGTAGGTCAATTATTGATGAGTTGAACGTAGTTTGCAAGAATCTCTTTAGTATAGTAGCAATGGTTGTTGGTTTGTTTAACATATTTTTTTAGCAATATTTTACTCTCTCTTATTTTTTTTATTGTTATTCTTCCCCCTCCCCCTCCCCTTCACCGTCTCCTCCCCTCCCCTCTCTTCCCATTTCTCTATGGAATGAGTCGCCGTAGTGTTTGTCTCTTTATTGAATTAAAAAGAATTTCTATCTGACGACGACTATTTGTACTGAGTGAGCCTTACCCAAATACGGGTACACCATCCTCTCGTACTGTAAATGTTCTTGTTATATGATATCTCTCTATTCGCTTTCGCTTGTTGCTACCATTCATATATGAAGGTGGCATTGGTTTTACTCTTTGCTTAGCACATATTCTATGGTTTCTTTCTTGAAATGAGCTTTTCCGTTTTTCTTTCATTTGTATGCGCAATTTTATAATTGTATATAGTTGCATGAATTTGCACTGATATACATATTGAGGTATATGCTCACGCTTTCTTATTAACATATTTAATTGTTTTTATTTGTTTTAATTCTCGATTCTGCTCCGAGAATAGCCGTCTTGCGTTTATAAATTAATATAGTGTTCATTGGATAGTTGATGACTTCTAGAGTGATGGAATTTAGAATTCAGGATTTCTCCTGATATATTCTAGGATTGATGAGTAAGGGGGGTGGGGTGGATTTAATGATGATGAATTGATTATACCGCTAAGAGATCTTAAGTTACGTTCATCTAAAAATAATCCACATTTCACCGTGCAGCTTTCATTTCAGACGCAAGCAACAGCTTATGTTTGTTGTGTGTTTGTGTATCGGAACACCGGTGCTTTCTATATCTGCAACAATTTATATTCATTCGGTCATATTGCATTCGATAGTTACCATTGATTGGCCTTAGTGCTCGCGCCTTATTTCTTTATCCATGTTGGTGATATCCTTCCTATTCAAGGATTTCTCATTGAAACAAATAATGAGGCATGATCATTGATAAGATTACTAAGAGAATGGAACTTCGTTAAGAATATGGGGTTCTAACGTCTTTGGCTGTTGTCGAGGATGGAAGGAGGGGGGTTTGTGCTTAGCAATGGAATGGAATTTGTGATAACAAATGAAACGTACCATCATATGTGTAAATCAAAACGCTGTTCTATGACGCAACAAAGTCGGATGTTTTTGTTTTCCTGAAATTGCTCTACAGTTTATATGGCGCAAAATTTGAACTAATGTTTATATATGACCGTTTTCTCAGAATTTATCACTGTTTTAATGTATTGTATTATTACAGTGAATAGATGATCATAAGTCAAGTACATATATGTTGTATGTATAATCGACTTATGCAATCAATGTACAAAAAATAGTTGTTCTTTGGTTTCGATTTCTTTGAAGTGTTCAATTTCGAGTATTGGCAATGTTTTATCTGAAAGATCGTCGATTCGTCGATCACTTATTTATATTGTGGATGTGGTGTGCATTCTCTATGGACTGTTACGGTTAATGACCTTTTATGTGGCGGAAAAAATGCACAATTTGAAAAGATTTTCTAGAGAATTAGAGTAGATCATAGGTAGATAGATTTTCTTTGATGATCTACATCGGATAGCTATCACATGAATATCTAAGACCGTCTGTTTTATTGGTTTTTGCATGGCGATTGCTTCAATCCGTAGAGACGTCTCTATCTGCACCCTCCTTCGCCCTCCCCCCTCCCCCCACCTCGTCACCCTCTCTTTCCTATTTTCCTCGGATCCATCAACTTGCCTCTCTCCAATTTTCTGCGCACTCGACCCCACCGTTCCACTTGATATGCAAAAGTTTTAGATGTTTTATATGATTTTTTACAACATAATTCCTCAGTGGTAACTTTGCATTAAAATGCGACAACATTCTTCTAGCAAATAGTTATATATTGTACACTATGTTCTCGTTTATTCAAATCCCACTTAAGTTCGTTTTATTCCTCACCAATCATACATCCCCACTGTTGTCGTTGCTATGTTTGTATATGACTGTCTGTGTGTGTGTCTATTCGACTCATCTTTGAAGATAAATATATTGTCAGTTCTTGTCTCTGATCTCAGAAATGTGAACCGTTGTATGAATTTCGAACGACTTCTTGTATTAGTATTATTTATCATTCTCTATACATCAAATTATTATTTATTGATATACGCGGCGGTTGAGCAATGAAAATGTTTTTTTCTTGTTTACACATTTGTTTATGCTCTGAAGGAAGTATCATCGATTTTATTTAGGTATTTAATGGAATTTTAGACGGTGGAATGACACGTTACACCTTACATAAATGATGATCAGCTCGAAGGAAAAGGCTTATTAAGTAGTAGTCACAGGCTTGACTAAGTAGTAGCCTGCAAAATAGAGTTGCTTTGGTGTTAGATGTCGTCGCACCATATTTGCTGGAAGGTAGGGCGGAGAGGGGGGGGGGGGGTATTTGGGTTTTTTCAACATTGAAGTGGGATTGAGGGGGACTGCTTGGTTATTGGTTGACGAGCCCCAAATGTTACCCGAAGTGTTACCCAAGGGTGATATGCACAATGGAAGATGTTATCGGTACGGGGAAGTGGAAGAGGAGGGATGCGAAACTTATGATAGCACACTGTGAAAGATGGAAGCACTCGATGTCTTACATGCGTTAGCGAAATGATTATAAGTGGAGAACTGGAAGTTCCTGTGATTTTATGATTCAAATAGATGGCGTCGTATCTCTTTGCTCATCGCATCTTCAAATAACCGAAATTCTTGAGCTGAATCTGATTCCAGTTGCTTCAATCCACGAAAGAGACACTATAATACCAAACACTAAAGTTCAGGATGAATATATGAGCATTAAAAGCGAAACAGTTAGTGGAAGATTTGTAAACCTATTGCAAAAAACACTGCTGTTGAAACGATTCAGGCAACGCCCACATTGCCTGGATATGAATAATGTTGCAAGTGGGGTCAGTCGCGACCATGAGTGGTCGAGAAGGGTTTAACCTAAGCGGTGGGAGCGGGGTTTAGCTTGAGTTATTGGGACAGGGTTTATCCCGAATGTTACCCAAGTGATTTGAATGGGATTACACTCGAGTGATCCGGAGAGGGTTTACCCAAATCAGAACCAGTTGGAGAGTGTTTTGACTGCAGCATTTCTCAGTTCGTCCATATTTTTGCAACAACGACATAGAGTACGAAACCAGTGATTACTGCTTCGGAGTATCGACGTTACGAAACCAGTGATTACTGCTTCGGAGTATCGACGAGCTGAACCCACTCCTATCGAGCCTTTAAAATTCGAGAATACCATACCACTCTCTACCATAATTCATCAATATTCAGCAGACCTCCTTGAAACCTCTTCTCTACCACCTATTACTACTACTAACAACCTTCACATTAGATGCTATCACTCATTAGAAATAGCCTTGGGCATTACGCAAATCACTGACCTTAGTATAGGTAAATCATCAGAATGCAACATATTAGGGCATCAGCACTCAGTTGCTTTGAGGCATCTTGGCACCACCCATTGGCACTCGTTATAAGCAACATTTATATTCAATTGGAAGCTTGTTTTCCGATTTATTTAATTTTATTTTCTATTTGAATTTCTCCTTGAATACTGCTTATTAAACGAAAGAGAGTTGATACTCATGCTGTAATATAAAATTAATGTTTTTCAATGAAAATTTGTAAATATTTTTACACTGAATTAAGAAATTCATTGAAAATATGAGAAAAAAGAAATAATTTTATTGGAAATTTTCCATTCACAAAAGAATAGATGAAACTGCAACAAAATAATAAGAGAACTAATGAAAGAAAATTTGAATTCTACTCTTCAACTGTCGTTGAAATTTTTAGCTATTGCTAAACGACTCGTCACTAAAAGAGTATCGTTGAATTGATGATGTGAAATATATTTGCAATTTTTAATACATTATTTAAAATATTCAATTCATTATTATAAGAAAATTTTTAATTTTGAGAATGTTGCAGTAAAATTGAAATCCGAATCATTTAAAGCCGGTATGGAAGATGAATATTGAATCTAAGATTGTCTTTACGATTATATGTCCCTCGCATTGTCTAAACAAACATTTTCCAGTATAGAATAGTAGAAATTTTGAATAGAATGTTCGAAAATATTCTAGAGATAAGAAAGTTGATTGCTTCCATGTATTATTAAAATCATATAAAGGTGTTTAGACGATCGGATTTTCATTTTGTACTGCTCGTGTTAGAAGAGTTGGCACAATACGTGCTTTTTGCATTCTGCCCAAATGATCAATCAGTTTCATAAGTTACCAGCAAAAAATGATTGAGCCGATCCTTTGTAAAACATTTATGTTTTGTATCCCGATTCCGATAAAACGAATTCGCGATCACAGTGGAAAATGATGCATATTTTTATTCTTGAAATGTGTATAAGTTCCTCCTAAGGTGGGGAATTTCTTGCAGCTGTAGCTTGAGGTAGTTCCCGAGCTAAAACCATCCGAACAAACAGTTCGACGGTTATCACTCGTGAAGCAAGTTTTGCAATGAGCATAGAACGCTTTTTTTTTTTTTGAAAGATTTTGTATGGATTATTGCAAATGATGATGCATTCCTGCAAATGTTTAATTGTTTGTCTGCATTTCATGAAAAAATAACTGCTGCAGTAAATGTAGCCTAAAAAGCACATATCATGCCAGTTCACTTGGCGCGTTTTCCCATTGGTTTAGTTGATGTTTTGAAATTACTCAACGTACATGTGAATTCAAATATAATGCAACAGCGCAATAAACAACACGTTGAATTTTTATAGCATAATAGAGGGATGGATTCAAAAATTGAATTTGAAGCATCCTATATTAACTTTAAAAGATGAGAAACACAACAAGAGAAATTTCGAACGAAGAACAAAAAATATTGATACTTATACATATAAATAACCTAAACATTAATATTGAATATAGAATAAACTTATGCAATTTCATATAATTGTAATTGCATTGATATTGCATTTTGCAATTTTATACAGATAGTGAATAATATTTCGAAATGCAATTTTATATAAGTATTGATTAATATTCCAACATTTTGCATTAATCAATAGCTACGTAAAGAATTTTTTAGATGAAGGACGAATTAATTATTTTAATTAGCTAAATGCATATTCTCTTAAGGCAAAATCGGTTAAGAATGTTAATGATAGTGCGAAATTAGTGATTATCAATGAAATGAACCTAATCGATTAGCTAAAATCGCCTAATCATTCTCATGGTGAATTATAGCCTCATTTCGAACAAAAGAGAACGGTAATGGTTATGACATCACGAAACGATACGATGAACTGGCTAGTTATTCAGTAAATTCTGAGAGCATTTGCTACACGTTCTTCTAAAAAAAGTGTACTTGTTTAGGAGAGATTTTAATATAAAAGCTTATTAATAACTAAACATATATAACTGAATACAGACTTTTAAAAAATAATGTTTGTCATTTCCGGTGAAGTTATATAATTCAGCATTTAAGCAAGCTGGCGAATCATGCTAATCGAACCTTATCAGTCCAAGAAGAATTATTGATTGATTTCGTGGAATCGAGGTAATTTCGATAACAATAGGAAATAATAGCTAATGGATAAGAATAGCCAAAAAAAAACCAAAACATCGGAGTTCCAGCTCGTACTCATCTTGTCTCTTTTGGTTTTATAGCGGTTAAATGTGTAGCTGCATATAAAACCTGACATTTATTTAAATGGCAAATCATGTGTCAATGCAACCATCGTGTTAAGTCGCTTTAGTTGGTACCACTACCCTCCATCGTGTCGTGTTGAAGACATGGATTTAACGAGGGAATCATACCGTACATGCTTGGGTTCTCGTAGACGCTAATCACACAGCGTTTGAGATTCTCTGCATTCAATTCAACGAATTCCTCTGGATAATAGTCTGGATCGAAGTATGGTATGATACCTGAAATTTTAAGCAGTTTAAAAATTTTGAATTCAATCAAACGTCTGAATGCGTTCTAATTCAGGAACATGCACATGGTCAATAGAATCTTTATGAACATTCCACGGAAATATTATCAGTAATGATGCATGTGAAAGACCTTTTTCAAAAATCTCCAAAAGGTTGCTTCAAAAAATTGCAAAAATTTGTATTTGCGCCCAAATTCTTCACAAGAAAATAGGTATATTCTCTATTTTTTGGAAGAAATATAAGCATTTTGGAACAATCTGATTAGTTTTTCGCAAAAAAAAATCACTCACTATAAAGCCATTCTCATACATATAGTTGTACTGTACATACACATATAAAGTTGTACTGTTATATATATATATATATATATATATATATATTTATATATATATATATATATATATATATATATGCGCGAATAAATAGATAAATAGGCAAGTAAATAAACAAATAAATAAGCAAATAAACGAGTAAATAAATGATTCATAATGAATGATTCATATGAATCCAATTCATATTTTAAATGAAATATTTTTTACGCAGAGTTATTATTTCAGCGTTCATTCAAAAACCATTTCGATTGCTACATTAAAACGAATTCAACACACCTGCATATGAAGCTGGAGCACATTGGCATGGCTCCGGTTTCCATGTCGATGCCCAATCCGGTTGATAGCTGAGATTGTAGCGCATCATATCGAACTTTTGTGGCATACCTGAATTCGATAAGAGTACTGTGTATTTTTCTTATTTCTACTCATAAAATTTATTGCATCTCTCATACGTTCCTTGTTTGAAGTTGAGTTGGTTTACATTCTATGACTAATGTATTTCCTGTTACATCGCTTCAACAGTTACATGAGTTTCTAGTCTAGAGTAGTTGCATTTTGCAGCAACTAAGACAGTTTTGCTCCGAAAATCCGATAGTGGGGAAAAATTGAGCTGATTTAAAAAAATTTGGGACTGCAGCAGCAGACTTTTATTTTTGTCTAATTTTTGGAGTTGGATTTGACCGCACTATTTTTCACAAGCTTCAACACTAATTTCCATTCTTCAAATCACCATGAAGGTTAAATTTTTTAAATTTCTTCACTTCTATCAAGCAATTTATTCCTCAAAAGATGCAAATATAGCGAAAGCCGAACTCATATCCCATCAACCTATACGGACATCATTGCCGCTCGGCTTATCACCTGCACATAATCTCGATCACTACAGCATGAGATGTGAATAATGCGTTGTGGCAATCACCTTTGCATGAAAGTAATCGCTGTTCTCCATAGGGAACTCCGAAATAGTCACAGAACCATTTAAACGCTTTGATTCGACGGTTCTCGCCTGGTCCACCTGGGTTACTGGCATCTTCTCCACCACATTCGTTATTGATGATCAAACTTGTTGGTCCAAAGATCGGTCCCGTATAACCGGCCGCCTTGTTCACTGGTCCAGGATTCCACAACCCTGCAAATTCACCTTTCGATGACTATTTCCGAGTACGTTTCTGCATATTCATCATCTTGTTTTAAACATAATATTTTCGGGTATAGTAAGGTGTCTGATGTTAATTACTTGTAATTTACCTCCAAGAGTTGGAATTAAGAGACACGTGCCCAGCCAGAAAGAATTTGGTGCAAATTGTGTAGCTCTGTGATGATAAAGGGCTATTAAGGCGCATTCAGAGCATCACATAGTGCCGAATATTATGAACAAATTCATCCCGACGGCATGCATAGACAGATGGAAGGCCTGCATAATTCCACCGTGTAGCCACTTCGGTTGATTTATTTCCAATTTATTCGTTAATTCGCCCAGTAAGAGATGGAAAGCGAAATGTTCCATTTGTAGGGTTTATCCTTTGGCTGATCTAGATCAGAAATGATTGATCAAAAGGGGAATGCTTGAACCAATCTGGCTGGTCGCAAATGACAGATCGTAGGCTGCACATGGAGATACGTTTTTAATTCGGCAGATGCATACATAAAACGTTGATTTACACTTAATTGGACTTATTTTTATTTTATATCAAAGCAATGAGTAAACTGAATTAATATCTGACATACCGATCATAATATCGTGCATAGCTGGTTTTGGTGGTTGTGGAGTCATATAGAACCATAATGAAGCAAGTACCGCAAGTGGGGGATCCATTTTCGTTAAAACTAAATTCGGTTCCGCTAGAAGATTGACGTTGATACCTCTACTTTGCAACCAATTTTGGAATTGACCATAATTGTAGTTGTATGAAATCTGCAAAATAAATAAATAAATAATTTGTCAACATGCATTTTTCGATTATTTATTCATTTCATTTGGGATTTATATTGCCATTTTTTATTCTTAATAAAATGGCTCTATTTCAACAATTTTCTAACCTCAGCACGCGAATGTCGAAAAGAATCATCATCTCTAACTGATTTAGATTGAACAAGTGAATTACCAATAAATCGTCACATTATGCATCTATGTTACAATTCACTTACTGCTCGTCTGTTTGTGTGTTTGGTAACTTTAACTAAGAAACTACTGAAAAGGATGAATGAGTCCATATACTATCCTACACGTTGATCTATTAACTTTGAAAAGAGCTGTGGGTATATGGTTATAATTTAAACCGCAGATTTTCTTGTTGATTCGTCAACATCGAAAGGATTTATAGATATTCAAACGTGGATAATATCCACATGCATTCACACTAGCCGCCTTTTCATTTTGTACCAATCTAAATGCAAAAAAAATTTTTACAGTAAGATATAGAGAGATCATTTTGCAAGCCTCTTATTTAGCATGTGTAAGGAGGAAGAGGAAAACGAGAAAATCATCCAGAAGCCAATAACCTGCCAACTTCTCTCTCACATCCTCCACTAGTTCAGCTATCCAAGCACTATGAAACGTAACCTATCCACTTGCAGTGTGCATGCACATTTTGTGGGGTTCAATATCTCCAACTGCTTGTGTATTAATAAATCAACTTCAAGGTTCGTATAAGAAATCATCCCACAGTAGATGTCATACCTACCACACTTGGTAATTCAAATTTCTGCAGTTCGCGACTTGGAGCTTCCTCACGAACCTAACCTCACATCCGACACATGTCTCTGGAGTGAACTTTGTAAACATATATATATATATATATATATATATATATATATATATATATATATATATATATATATTTGCTCATGGAACTGTTTCTATAAATAGATTTATATGTTTGTTTGCACAGAGGTGTGCATTTGCATGTGCGCGAGTGTGTCTATTTGTACTTACGCATGTGTAGTATGCGTGTATCTAATGTCTGTGTATTTGTGTACCTCTTTCTTTCTCACTTTCAGATGACTTCAACTGATAGCATAATAAACCATGCTGACAAAGGATCGTCGAAATAATACTACGATATATTCTATGTGACAAACCTGAAGTGCTCCTCTACCAAAATAGCAACCAGTATAATAGCCATTAATTGACTTATTACTACCATGGCATGGATACCAGTAAGTAATCTCTGGAGACGATGAACAATATCTGAAAATATGAAGGTAAGGGTTAAAAATAGATAAAACTATTAAGATAGGGGATCAATGATATTTCGATGACGAGGAAAAGTAGTGTATGGTAATCTAATGCGAATTGGTTTGTATTTAAGCGATTTATCCTTCGAGAAGTGGTCAGTTATTTGTTTATTGGTATTACTGCATCATATCCCAAGTTTTACATAATGCGAGTCATCCAGTAAGAGTCGGCTGTTGAATCTCTTCAGCCCAATCCGCTTTCCCTGCACCAGTTGATTAAACCCATAAGTATGGATGATTCAATTCTCTGATTGATCCACCGACTAACTTTCGCCCATGCTCACAGCAGTGAGCCTTTTCCTAGCTGTCAAATTATACAGATTTTACATGCTGCATGATCTCAACGCTGTAATCGCATCATAACGTCTCCAAAAATCATCAACTAGCCCCTATCTATGCCATATTAGTTGTTCAATCCCTATTTTTTAACGTAAAAAACATAAGCTGTCGAAATATCGGTAGAACATATTTTGAGTGAATCACAGCAAATCACATAGTTAGATGAGAAGAGTACTTATTGATTTGTTTATTTATTTCCTTATTATCTGCATTCTTGCAATATTTGCATTCTAATTCGGGACATTTTATTATGAAACAATAGTGAAACACCAAATAAAAGCTAAAAACTGCAAGTGGTTATGATAATTAGGAGTGCTTTAAACATAAATAAAACAATATTAAGTCCATGCTTAATTTTTAAGTTTCATCGCAATTTGCTAGAAGCTTTACGTCAAGCATAAATCCTTCATAGGCTATCGCTTTAATATTTTTCGTTTTTTTTTCACATTCAAAAGCATAATGCTTCGACAATTTCACAAGCACCTTTTATAATACAAATATAGGCGCCTTTTATATAAAAACTTTCTTTAATGAAGTAAGAAACATTTCAGCTGTAAAAATATTTTATGATATATTCCTCTAAAATTTAATTTTCGATGCCGAACTTTTTGTTACATATACTCGTTAATATATAATTCTTATATTCTAGAATAAATGTGTGCTTATTTGAATATATCCAAAAAAAAACAAACTGGAATAACTTACATTCCACCAATATTACACTCATTCCCATCAATTGGTTGATAGCCAGGAGATTTCGGGTCGAGAAAGCTTGAAATTGGACCACCTTCAAACCAATTATAGAATCCACCCCGATAGTAACAATCGTTTGCTTCTTGAACGGTTCTGCCACCTCTGCAACGAAAGAAATGATCAGTGTTTTCGTTACTTTCATATTGCAAATGTTTTTCGTTGAAAAATTCTGAAGAATCGTATAGAATCGAAATTTCACCAACAGCAATAGCAATAAAGGTGGCATATTTAAAAAAAAGGAGATTTTAACTTCGGATTTTCTTCGCTGATTTTGGCATAAGTTGACTTCTTTCGGGTTTTAATTTCCACTTTTTTTGCATAATTTCCTCGAAAAAATTTTTTGCACTATTTTTTTCCTAGTCTATATAGAATCGATTCATGTTATAGTGCTATTCCGATGGCGATACCGCTACTTTTTCTAATCTTAAATCATCGTTTTATGAAAGAAATTCGTGAAAATATCAATATTTCTACCTAGCATTGCGAACAAGAAGAAACGCTTGCTTCAGATCAAATGGAGCCTAGTGCAAATCGCAAAGAATTCTTTCTAATGTCAAATTGATGAAAGGTTGGCAGTGGGGGGGAGGGGGAAGGAAACGTTGACAGGTCGAGTAATGGAAGGGATTTCATAGAGAGGGAGCCTCATCCTTCTGCCTTCTTCATTTTGCATCCTATGCAAAACATTCCTTCATTGATTGACCGGTGCCTTTGACGTCTGCACCGGAAATTATAAAGTCTATGGAACCATTGGAAATGAAACCATCCAAATTTTGAAAAACGAAAATTTCAAGCAGTTGAATTCTTTAAAAAAGTTTATAGTGCACCCATAGAGCGATGCATCATTAGCACCGGTTTCCTGAAGTCCTTGTGCGAAGAATGCCGCTAAATCACGTCGCGTATTCTCCTTCTTCGTATACACAGTATTCGGTGATGAGGTGCCAAATCCTGGGAAATAACGTGCCGCAATGACGAATGCTTCATAGGAATATGGCCAACACTTGTTTGGACCCCAACCAATATTTGCATATGGAAAAAGATCCTGAAAGAAATAAAAATTTATCGGCTTCAATTCTTTAATAATCATGATTCCATGCATGTGTGCATATTTATTCACAAACTTTGAGATTTTTAATGATCCAAATATTTTAAGAATTTTACCCTACAATTTCTCTACTTATCTTCAGCCGGCAAAATTTGTTTTCTTTCCAATGTTCATTTTGCACCTTGTAGATCGTAAAGCTTGCTCTCAATTGATAGAAAAAGAGGTGACAAGAATTTACCTTTTCGCATCTCTAAATAGGAATTGAAATGATTAATGAAGTATATTCTATTTTCTATTTAAATTATTCGTGCCTATCTGGCTAAGCAAATTTTAAGTTGCTATAAGAAACAATGTGCCACATCCGTACATTGAAATTTCATGTGACGTTTTCACCATCTTCAAATGCAATAGAAACGATTGCAATAATGCAAACATTTTGTAATTTCTTTCAGGAGGGACCGACCGATTTCATAAATGCTTTATTTTCAGTGATGATCGAATGGAAAACAAAGTTTGGATCGTATTGTTTGCATAAAACCAATGCATGCATAAATCGGTATTTCGTTAACCTCGAACACGTCTTTGGTGAACCAAGTTTCAAGCTCCGATGGTGGCAAATTGTTCGGATCGGAAGGTGGCGCACAACTCGACGGTGGTCCTGTACCAAATCTTTGCTGTGGTGGACAATTGAATCCCGCGTTTGTTTCTTTTGTTACATCTGAAGGTGAACAGTTCACATTGTTTTTCGAATGGAATATTTCAAATAAAACAATTTAGAAATTAGCAATTTTTTTTCTTTGGAGGAAGTAATTAGACATTATTGTAACTGGAGTCAAGTTTAATTCGCTCCGAAAATTTTCATCAGTAAAGATTTCTTTGCTGACATTTGCAAGTGAAATATTTTATAAAGTCCAATCGATGAAGATGAATTGAAAATGGAATTTATTTAGGTATTTTACTACTGTGATACTTGCTTCATCTGGTCGTTCAATTAATTGATAGCCGAATATATGAACGTGGGAAATATATGTTAATATTCTGCTTCAATTTCGATTACTCTGTTTGCTTATAATATCTTTCGCTGATATCTACTAGAGAATGAGCAGAGAAAAGTTGAAATTTTTTTTTATTTTTTGACTAATTGTAACTTCAAAAACATCAGAGTTGTTTTTTTTAATTATGAAATTATTGAAATTTATTTAATTATGAAATTCTTAATGGAAGGATTTTTCAGAAATAATTGTTGCATATAATTATTACTATTTAATAATAAATGAGTAATAATTATTACTATTTAATAATAAATGAATACTTACAGCATAGAAATATCAGTAATGAGAATATGAAAATCATACTGAACACTGCACAAATTATTTATCTGCTCTCTTTTTATGCGCATTTTTATCGATATCCCCGATCGATGTCATCACTCATAATTGAGATCGCTTATTACTATCAGTGAAAGAAATCTATTCCCTCAGTGGATATAAACGGCCTTATCAAAGCCTCTAACCCTGACCTTCGATTTTGCATACAATAAACAATCTCGGAAAACCAAAGATCATGCTACCGTTTCGTTGATTTCATCTAACTCTCGTTGTAAACAAGTTTACTTGAGTGATCTATAATTCGAAAGAAGGGAAGGCAAAATATCGTAATTTATGCAACCATATTATAGCATGTTACTGTACTAAATCAATGAGGTTGCAAAACGTTACTATGCTGCCATACTGTATCGTTGTTATTATATTACTGTAAAAATATCCCTAATTTTTAGTTACTATTAGTGTTACTATATGGTGCTATTGTTTTACATTGTTCTAACTGGAAAAAAGTGCGAGTTGAGAGTAATAGTAAAGATAACATCGACCATCACACATGGAAGTACTTTGAAAAAGGCTCAGACTAACGGACATATGCCACCGTTGATTAGAACTTTCATTTTCGACTTCAATTCTTATATGGAAATTCATTCTCCACTTAAAATATTTGTCCATCGTTGATATGCCATTCCAATGAGTATTCCCTATTGGAGTTTCTTCCTGAACCGCATTTAAAAATATTGTCAAAATTCAATAACCGCTCTCTATAATAATAATTGCTATTAGGAATCAGCGTTAATAATTAAGAAAAGAATCCTATCGACGAATTGCTATTTGGATTCAGAATTTTAAGGATTTATTAGATTCGTACGTATCAACGAGGATTCATTGTAGCGTTGACTGATTGATCGACCAGCAGAAATCTCTGCTGGAGAGAGGTCAACAATTGAGCAAACAGTCGCTTGGAGTATACCCCAAATCCACGACAACATCGGACTCACGCCTGAAACAAATAAAGCTGTGCTCAACATACTCTCTTTATACAAATATTGTCTGTATTCTCGATTAAATTTGCATATCCTGTCTCATCTTTTTCGAAAATTTTTACAACTCACTATTTTTGAAGAAATTTGCAAATCGTTAAATACGGTTGCAAGGTAAAACTTTCGTCACTGATGACTTGAGGGTTTCGTTTGATTAAAGAAAAGTACACTTTTTCAATTTTTTGCATTGATTATATAGTGCCTGAATTGCTGAACATTGCAAACATACGGGTGATTATCTCACATCTAGTTGAGTTAACGAACGGATTGCAAATGTAAGCTTTGCTTTATGTCGGATAATGTTGGAGCAGTTGTCTAACAACAAACACTCACTTATTGAACTTGTATATTTTCATGTCAACGAATTCAAATTGAATACGATAGTTGCATGCGAATTTTGCAATTTGCAATCAAAAATACTCATCTCCAGTCTGTTGCAAATTTCGGAGAGTCGATATATCATTACCGAATGTCGTCGATACAAAACATTGTTACACTTTTATTTGAGGAATGATTCATGCTGCAGAATCACTACAAATCCTGTCGAAATGCGCCCACTAACAACGTTCAACCTAGACAATTTTATATGCAAAATTAATGAACGCCATATATATTTTTCGAATATTATTTTCCCAATTATTCAGTGAGTTGAAATAACCGTAAGCGCCCATTTATTTTCTTTTATTTTCACTTGAGTTTTATAGAAATTTGTAAGTTTTAGAGTTCCATTCGTTCAACATATGCCATAGTCCATACTATTATCAGTGCCATAATCAATGTTAATAAACGGGTTCAAATGAAAATTGTTGAGATTTCAAAAATAATTACTTCACAATAATCCATCTGATCTTCAATTATTCCATGATTTAGTGCAAGAAACGAAAAGCGAAAAATCGAAGAGGGTAAATGAGTGAAAAGAGCGAAAAGAAATTTCGTTGAAGCGTAAAAAAAGAGCTTTTGATGATGAAGAAAGCTGACTGCGCTTAAACGGGGATGAACGAAAGCATAGCGCAAACACGTGGAATCGATATGGTAGCAAACATCGAATTTAATGGTCCATTCGTGCAACGAGAAAAAAAAGCGACTACAGAAAAATTTATTTAGTTTTCGCTAGCTCCTATCAAATATTTTCAGCATAACTTAGCCGTTTCATTCAGTATTCGGTTTCTTTTAAAACAGCAAAAGAATAAAAACATAATAAAGAAAAATTTTGAAAAATTCACCTCAGCCGTCAAATTTTTGCTCCGAGATTTTATGGAGAATTTCCAAAAATTTTTAAATTATTTCAGGAAAGTGTGCAAATTTCTCAGGAACATTTGAAAATCATCTAGATGGAAAGCTGCGAACTAGGCGGAAATTGTTTCGTTGAGCTTTATAGATGAAATGAAAAATGACAGTCCTTATTGTGTAATGCAAACAATGCCTTAAGAGAGGAAACGTTCTCATCTTTAGCGTAGAAATGACTTGTTATTTCCACCTCATTCATCTTAACGATCCGAATAAATCGATCTATCAGTCATCTCATCGACTGTAAATAGTTTGCAGTAATAAATAATATTTGGCTCATTACATCAACAGCTCATCAAGCAGGTCATTGAGTGGGTCACAAATCAACGCGTAAACGATTCATCGCATTGAAATCAGAAAAGTAACTTCGTCAAGGTCGTCTCGACTTTAGATCATTCGCGAAATATCAGCAAGTGAGCATTTACTCAATAGTTCATGATGGTGATAAAAATGAATAAATTCAAATTTTTCTCACTCAAAATAAAATTTAAAAAAACGTGTCAAAGGAAGCAAGAAAAAGTGTTAATAAGGCAAGGTTAAGATATTCTAAATACTTTTTTAAATTCATTTCACAAAAGCATTTTGTGATGACGTCATGTGTGCTTGTATGACGTCATGTGCGCATTTGTATATGTAAATACGTGTATGTCTGTCTGTTTGGTGCATTGATTCTAGACCCATTTAAGCTTGGGTTAGGAAATTTGATGAGTATTTGTAGGACAAAGGATATTTGTAGGACAAAGGATCTCCTCTGCCATATTCTACGCTAAATCATTTTCTTCGAAGGAAGAAGCTATATGCTGAAAAAAAGTATATGTTTTTCATCCAACAAATCTATTTCAGCCTAGAGGGGAATACAGAGAAAGGTGCTCTTTTGTGGGGGATTTATGAGAGTGGTTGGGCTAATTGAAATATGAAGGTATTGTATCTCATGAAGTTATACGAGCTAAACCGGCTAAACACTCAGACTAGATCTCCGGTTGAAGATGGAATGTATTCGTGCCAGCTGTTGTGACGCTTTTCTTCATTTGTTCACACAAGCAATGATCAGTATTACGTTCTCTTCAGAAATCGACCAGTTCGTTATCCAGCAATAACTGCACAGGCGAATTTTAAATCACTTTTAACTTCAAATAATTTTGCGCTATAAGGAGCACATCAAACTGGAAAAACTCAAGTGTTGGCCCAAGAATAACATCTGCCAAAGTCCATTTAACTTAATTTATTATTATTCACTCCGCACTTGAATTCACCGAATACCTTAAGCGTATACATACAAATACACACAGATACATCGCTGTTGCTCATTCTTGGCAAACAGTTGTGAGGAACGTTTAGGAAACGTGATTATAATGAAGATTACTTTAATGGATATCCGGAATTAAAAATAATTCGATAATTTTTTATGAGTCGTGCAATTGATTGGTCGCAGATTAAACTTTGTATGTGTCGATAGCGCGAACTTCACTGATTGAACNGATATATATATATATATATATATATATATATATATATATATATATAAAGTATATACAAGCAATTTCTTTTTTTTCGCATAGACTTGCATTATATATGCGTTCAGTTGAGAATATTCGCATTGTAATGAGCTAAATGAAAGGAAAATGAGTTAAAAGTAAAAATATGCAAAATTTAACGCAGTAAGTAGAGACATATATCAAATGCAAATAAGAATAATTTAAAAATTTGCATATTTGTGAAATAAATTAAATTCAAGAAAGATTTAATGAGATCGCAAGAAGTTAGCAGGATCACTTTCCATTTACTGCTCTCGTCTAAAGTGGGTGCTTGTTTCTGCATTCTCTTTAGCGCTATTGCTATGGTTGTCTCATTGAGAATTCATTTCTCCTCTCTACCCCTCCCCACAAATTGCATAAAAATGTTGTGAGAAATTTTGATTGAAAGTTTTTGAAGCAAAAAATTTTGAAAAATTTCTGAATTGAGAAAAAAAACGGAACTATCGTAGCCAGAATTGAGTGGCTTCGCTAATGTTTCTGCCTAAAGTTGCTGATACATTTGAGCCACTATTCTGACTTCTTTAATAACTCACTAATGGTAAGAATACTGTTGGATTTCAAGAGAGCTAGCCGATTTAATTGATCTAATAGTTTGAAGAAACAAATAAAGCATTTTAAGAGGGGGTATGCGATTAACCTTACGATCCAATCCCCTTGCCGTTCATTCCCTATTTTCACCTCAACGTTATTTGAAACTCGTTCCGCAACCAAAATATTATCAAAATGTGCTTAATTTTAGAAAGTAAAATGTCAAGTAAGCATCCGGACGATCCAGAACTGGCAGCCGTTTCGCTGGATCTAGCCGAACCAAGATCATTCATATCTGAAACTGAATTGGCCGAAATCCTCGATCCATTTAAAGAATGGCATCCTTATTTCATGGAGGCTTTATATCAACCGAAATGGAAATTTATCGACACCTCTTTCAATTGGATACAGGTGAAATGCTATGTTAGAAGAGAGCAGGTGAACCTTGAATTATTGTTGATAGATATTATCGATCCCAGGTGATCGATTTTTCGGTTGTAATAATTATTATTTTGTTATTTATTGTTTACTATTCATTTTTGAGTTATTGGCTTATTTCCATACTTTATTTGGTTCTTTTTAAGATAATGCCTCATTTAACACTTTTTGAACTTGATACTGTAGCTTTATGATCATAGAAAACTTTACAGTTACTGTATGAGGCAATCATTCCTCAAATTTGCAATGCAATCTATATAACGATATAACCGTCGAAGAAAGTCTCTGCTACAGTGAAATCACTCTCGAATAATCCTATTAAAAACTTATAGCAACAGATACTTTCATCAGTTCCTCTCTTAAAAGATTTTATTCCATGACATGACACTTGCGCCATTGCATGACACGTGAAAAACGGTCATATAATACGCGCCTTCATAGCTGCATCACATTTTCTTCAATGGGATCATCTCGATTGCATTTATGTTGTATTATATCACCATTAGATATCATCATAAACATCAAAAATGATCCTTTTTTCGAGCCAATCTCTCCCCTCCTTCACCTTCCAACCCGGAGAAATTTATTTTCCTGAAGTTTCATTCAATAATTTCCTCGTAATAGACAAATATGAGTAAAATACTAAGAATTCTTGCTGATATTTAAGAAAATATTGCCTTGTTAATATGAAATACTCTTTATTATTCGTTTCAGATATTTTACAGTGTAATATTTTCGATGATCGCTTTAATAATTCTTCAAAATTTTGATCCATTTATATGCTCACTTGTCAGCTATTTTTATCCAGCTTATGCAACAACAAAAGTTCGTTTTTTATTATTGTTAAAAAAATTTTTTTTTTCATTTTATAGAGTAGAAATAAATGAAAGTTCAGTGAAATTCTGTTTATGTATTCATCTAATTTCACAGCTAAACAATTGAACGCCTCAAATTTGAATATTATAAATCTATTAATGTTGGGATGCTATGTGTTTGAATTTAATGTCACTCATGAGTGTTGATTTAAGTTTTTCTATGTTGCGTTCTTCACATTTCTGCCTTCTGTATGTCGACATTTTAAACGAGAAAGTGCAGTTAGCCGTACATCTCTAGCACGCTAATTACTTGTTCAGAAAGAGATGAAATAAGGATGATTATTTCTAAAAAAAGCTTTATTCTTTGATCGTGCTCAAGATGCTAGTTTAAAAGGCGTTCTTTGATTGAAATCTACAAGATAAAGGGTATGATCGTGGGTGAATATGTGACTATATTGGAAACAGTCAAATAAGATAGTAATGTTATGTGTGCATGTGACTATGATGAACGATCTGCAATAGACTACGAATATGAAAAATTTTGAAGACCAAAGGAAGAAATAAGACAAATTTCTTACCGGGAGGATGCATGCATTGCACATTGAATTATATTTGAGCCATTATCTAAAGTCTCGCATGTGGTACTAGTTTCATGTAGACAGAGAAACACTCTATCTCTAACGTCGATGCTTTAAGGCTTTAGGCAAAAAGCGTCGACCTGGTGTTCCAGGTGAACGAGAGCATTGGCTTACCTATTGGACAGTTTTTGCTTTTTTCACACTTCAAGATTATTATTCTGGCTGGTTGACCGCAAATTTTCCGCCGTTTTATCTTTTAAAGGTTTGAAAATAAATTTCTTTAAATAAATAAATTCAAAACATCTCATTTTCAAATTGCATTATCTCATTGAACAATGCCGATAATATCGTTTAGTTTCTTTAACCAATAATTTTTATTTTATTTCAATAGACCTCTTTAATATTCTAGGGAAAAAATTGTTAATAACAAATTTCACTATAGATGAAATAGATTATTATATCATTTATAATAATGCATCCCATATATTGGCATATTTGAGGAAATAAAAACCAACTGGTCAAATTTCATCAAATTTTATGCAGTAATGAAATCAGCGCTAAAAAAAATTCTTCAAAAAATTGCTTAACAAATTGGGTTCAAGATTTTCGAACACATTTTGGAACATGAAGATTACTTGGATTGCAATAATTGACATAAGTGCAAGAAATATTCGTTCGCACCGTATCCCCGCGGAGGTAGGAAAGAAGAGGTGCCGATTGATGGCGCTAGATTAAATAGGGCCGAAATCACTCAGAAAATTGCGATGCTATCGGTTAGTGAGCAATGAAGAATGAGTGAGTGCACAGGGAGAGCATCGAGCAACATAAAAGATAAAATGAAAAACCAATCAAAATGAACGAAGCCTTAATGAAGTTGAGTGGAAAAGTAAATATTAGCAGAGAAATTATATATCTCACTCTTGCAGTCAATATATGATCACATAGAAACCTTAATTGAAGATTAGTTAGGGAACAATCTCATAATTTGTGGAAGTCTTTTATATAATTGGTTTTGATGCTAGCGAAAGTTGAAATCGAGTAAAGTGGTAATCAGAGTTACTAAAATTTTAAGTTCGTGGCATCAACTCGACTGCTTTTGGCATATTTTAGTCTCTGCAAAGCTAGGCTTGAAGCCGATAGTCATGATAGCCCTTGGTCTTTGATAGTTTGTGGCGGTCTCTGATGCCTTTTAGTCACTACAAAAGCATGCTCAGTTGATACTTACGACAGTCTCTGGTCTTTACCAGTTGCCTAAAGTCCTTAACACATGCGAACGTATCTTGTAATCCCAATAAACATTACATCTAATGCAGACCAAACGACAATATATAATTTCCATTAATATTTCGTGTGTGTTTGTTCATTATATGTCATTCTATTTATTTTTCAATTTCGTTTTATGCGATGGTTGGTATTTTCAGTATTCACCCATTTAGTTCAGTTGGATTGCAATTAACTCAGAATGCATTGAAAAATTTGGTTTAACTAGTGAAAAATTTTTTCCTCTCATCGATCATAGGCTAGTTGTTCTATTCATCAAATCGCCTGTGCAAAGCTAAATATGTAAGATTTCAAATCAATTTTGATACAGGAAATATTGAAACGAATTCCCATGCGATTGTGGGGTAATAAAAAAGTGAAATTTGGAATGGAAAATTTCATAGATGAATGGAAGGCTGATTGATTACAATAGTGTAAATAAAACGATGCGCGATATATATATATATATATATATATATATATATTAATTAGGTTTTTTAATACATAAATTAGTCGCGTTATTTATTCGGATATAAACCAGTAATGTATTTTGGCTTGAAATAAAGAATTGTTTTTTTTTTGCAGATGCTTTTTCTTGTATTGCTTGCGCTACCAACGTCTGGTGTCTCTGAAAAATGCTTTCATCTTGTGGTGGCTCCTATACTTTCGAAACTCGACGATACGTTCACCAAATACAACGTTGAGGTAACGATCGATGAATTCAAGAATAAAGTTTCGATTTT
This sequence comes from Baylisascaris schroederi, assembly GCA_006503575.1. Classification (NCBI taxonomy): domain Eukaryota; kingdom Metazoa; phylum Nematoda; class Chromadorea; order Rhabditida; family Ascarididae; genus Baylisascaris; species Baylisascaris schroederi. Next base: position 154,114 of record QEWY01001804.1, read on the forward strand.
TTGCATGAAATACCAATGCTTTCATCAGCTTTCATTTGAAATAATGGTCATCTGGTTAGCATCGAAATATAAAATAAGAAGGGATAATTATTAGCGTGGAAACCTGTTTTCTCATATCTTTTGGAAATCTATTTTCTCATACCTTAGTTAGTTTCTTAGTTAAGTTAAATTCGTTTCTAAATTAAGCGGAAAAAAATTCTTTTAAAGTTCCAAATAAAGCATAATATATATTTTTATTGCAGAGATTAGAGCCTCTTTCGTCAACACAAGCATCGGCTATTAGCAGCTCAGAATTTAGTCAACAATGTGACGATGAAATAAGTGATCCTGATGTATCAGCGTAAAATCTTTGATATTCTTATTTACGCAAATATCTAAATACACCATCGATAAGCAGAAATTTTTCTTTCTCATTTTGAGAATGGCATGTAGGAATTATCAATTCAAAAAGGTATATTACCTGTATAATTTTGTATAACCTCTATTATCTCTATACAGATTCTATAAGTAAAAAGAAAAATCGCTTTATTTACGATGTGAAACTTCATATAAGGCTATACTTATTCAAAAAAAAAAGTAATTTTAAAAGCCAACTGCTGTTCTTTTCTGCTGACATTGCTTGTTTCTCACACTCTAATTATGTTTTCTTCAATTATGTCAGTTGTATCATTGCTTTGATTTTTTCTTTCTTATATCAAAGCTTTTATCTATAGCCGTTTTCAATTTTTCTATCGAAGAAATATAATAAAGCGCAAAAATAATATAAAATACCTAGTAAAGAAATGTTTCGGTTGAGTTGATCAGACATGCACGTTTCCTCTTCACTTACTTGTCTGACCTTTGTTATATATAATATGTAGTTTCATAAGTGATGAACAAATAAAATAGCATATCGAATGATGCCAATAACATTTTAATAATTTAATCATTTATATAAACCCTATAAAAATTCTTTCTTTTTAAGATCTGATTAGTGGAAAATTCACGCAAATTCTTTAGTGTCTTTAATTTTGTATATTTCCTTTTGAAATTGATGAATGAAGGTAAACGGTTGTATAAGAAGCATCACGCAGTGGGCAATGTATCCATCAAATTTTGCCATTTCATTTTGTGCCAATGCCGAATTGGTTGTAACTGCGCGGACAGGCATACGGACACATACGGCATACGCGCAGACATTACATACCAACAATATTATTTTATATTCGTAATTATTTAAAATTTTCAATAGTGCTAAAATTAATTCACTTTATTTATGCTCTCCAGATTTACAAAATCAACTGGCTTATAGTTGCCAACATTCCGGAAGACAATAAACTATAGAAAACCGAATTTCATATCTATTGATATTTCTTATTAGTTTATGATCGTATTTTTATTGCTGAAAATAATTTCCTAGACCTATTTTGTCGGAAAAAAAATTCTCAAAACTGAAAAAAAAATAAACTGAAAAAAAAAATCTGAAACTACCAAAGAATTCGAAAATTTTCAATGGCAAGGACATTACATTAAAGAGCAATACAAAAATAAACACTAAAAACAAAGTCACTAATTAAAATATTGAAATAATCGATAAATATGTTGAAAATTTTTGACATTATTTTGACGTATTCTTCAATCTTCACATAAAATATTCTAAATCAAAATTTAATATATTTATTTTTAATTGCTTATAGAAATAATTTCTTAAAGATAAGCTTCTACTAAAAAAATTTGAAGAAGAAATAGTTGACTCTAATTTCATCGTTTTTAAAATTACTTAAAAATCCATCAGATTTCTAGTAGTAGAAGAGTTCATCGTTGTATGTATGATGCACAAAGGGACAATTATTGTTGTGCGTTGAAAGAGTTTTTGCATCGATGAAAATATTTCGCATCGATGGTAACGAATTCTCTAAGTAGGATAGATGCGCAAAGTGCCGCCTCACCTTTTCGTATCGTCGTTTCTCTCTAAAAACATTTCAGTCGTCTCTTCTATTCGATGAACCATTTCAATCATCAAGATCTACTTTCAATCAATCGATATAAATTCTTTTCACAATCTTCTCTTTATTTATTTCACTTGTCGTTGTCAATATTAAATTGTTTGCGGTATTCGATTAATTAATTTCTGCACATAAATAAATTTAAATATTTTTGCACAATTTGCTGAATAACGAACGTTATACTATCGATATTTATGCATTTATATATGTGGATGTGTCTATTTTCAATTTATGCAATAGAATAATTCTACGGATGAGAGTAATAAAGGATTCAACTCGTTTCGTCAATTTTCGAGGCAACAGTGAACGTAAAAATCCCGTCATTCCAATAAAAACATAACACGAGTGTCAAGAATTGGTCAGCTCTATGGAGATGGAGTGGAATTTTCATTTGTCGTTATTAATTACCTGTAAGCTGGCAGTAGAACTCCTATACGAAATAACAGGCCACCTGGATAGCGCACAACATCGTTCATTGCTACTGTGAAACGTTGCAGTGCTATAATGTTACAGTCTCGCTTTATTGCATAACTTTAACATCGTATAAGGATTTTTTGCATACTGTCAAGCCCATTATAAGGTTTTGGCGCATAAAAATGACAATTCTAACGCAAAAACTGACCATAGTGACCGCAAGTGACCAATTTGACGTCAAGAAAAATGCTTCATGGTCCAGTAAAAAATTTTAAAAAATTACATATTTTTAAGTGCACTTAAACGTTCGACGTAATGCCGCTGTCGTTAATTGAGGTAATCTTTTGTCGAAGTGGTGAAATATGCAAATTCGCCTGAGATCAAGCTGGCTTCCTATCTTTTAAGGCTGCACTAACCTTTGCATTATTGAATAGTGAATAGTTAAAAATATTCACATTCCATTTGTATCATGCAAGTATATACTACGATCAAAGGAATTCACCACCACACATGCCATACTAGTTTTTGCACTTATTTGTTTCGTTCGGTGTTGTGTAACAACAACTAAACATTTCTCATTATTGTATTTCATCGATATAAAAATATTTTCAGGTGATTTCACCAAGAGGATGTTGTTTATCCTATTATTTTTTGCATCATTTGAAGTGATAATAAACACCAATGATGCTCGTTCATGGATCGATGAAAATGGTGTTGAAGTGGAAATTATACGCAAAATACCAGGTAACGTCGAGAAGAAAAACCATTCACGCTTAATTTTATTAATACCAATAAATTCATAAATTTTTTGAAATTTTTGTTCGATAAGGAGATGGAACCGCCTCACCTTTAATGAAATATTTTATTTCATTGATGATGCAATAAAATCATTGCTCGATACATGCATGAATTTCCTATATTTACTTTTCTTGAAAAACATCTACTTGGTGAATTTGATATTGAGAATGCCAAATTATAGTTCCCTTATCTTTTATTTCTATGAAAAAAAAGAAAAGAAAAAAGAACCTTGAAGATGCTTTTATCGATGATCTAAGAAAAGGTTGACGATTTTCGATAAACATACCAATTGATTATTTATTTAAACTTTTTAAAAATGATCCATATATAGGACGATTAATATCTTTATAAGTTTTATAAGTTGATTGGAACTGGTTTTGAAATGCAAACATTTATTGAGAAAGTTTTAATAAATTTCCAAAAAAAAAAATGGAATTTGTTAGCATAAAGATTAATATGTATTTTTGAGCTGTAGTAATTGCAAAGAACAACTCCAGATCCTAATCGAAAATCATGCATTTTAAATTTTTATACAGGTTATTGAGGAAATTACTGTGTAGCTTTTGCCCTTTTTTTCTACACCTATCTTCTTTTTTTTATATAATATGATTGACACTCGGACGTACGCAACAAGGGATGACCGCGTATGCGAATGGCATTGAAGGTAGTGGCTTAGTCGGTTAGGAGATAGAGGGGTGTGTGGTAATACCAAGTTCGGATCCGTATATGGTTGGTAGCAGACTGTTCACTCATTAGTGCCCTACTTATTTCCGCCTTTTACTTTATAGTATATTCAGATAAAAGATGTACAATAAGGAGCGAACCAGGCGATGTGTTAGAACAATGGTTCAAACTTACCGATAAGAATGGTCGACTTATTGGCTCGAATTTTGGTGGAACACCGTTCGTTTAACTTTACTTGTTTACTGCTTGTCGTTAATTTTGTGGTAGTAATAAGCAACAGGATATTTTACCAATTAACAGTTAACAGTTTATCAGTTAACAATAAACTTTATAAGAAAGATAATACAATAAAAGTAAAATATTAAAAGATTAACTTCTGAAAAAATCGTAACGCATATGAAATGTATAGCACACGATTCAAAAACAAATAAAATGATCGAAAAAGAGAATCGCATATTCAATTCGAATTCGAAATTGCACGCTTTAGTCAACTTTAATGTGAACAGCAAAGAATTAAAAAGAATAAAATATAAGCAAAGCTTTTCATTGGAAACCACTATTTTGAATATAATATCGATATATTAATATATCATGAAACATATACAATATTGATATATCATGCCAGTTATAACAAAAAATTTTCGATATTTTCTACAGATCTATCCACATAGCTATTGTTATTGATGATGGGGATCGAATGAAATTCGACAAATGCTTATTAACTTGCTGTAATCGGAAAACAAGAAAGAAAGTGGCCAAAAAAGAGAGGATCCTCTTTATACAACTCTCTAGGATTAGAAAGATTATCAGTTAGTAGTTGGGTTTCTTTAGATGTTGCGTTTGTTTAGATATTCGATAGTCAATGAGTTTTTGCAAATAGCAAAAAATATGTGCAAATAGAAATGTGCTAGCTGTATGTCGAGTTAAAAATTTGCTCTAAGAATATTGCAAATTAGCAATTTCAAAAATTGCAATTTTTTAGAGTATATTTGCAATGCTTAATTAGTGAAAACCCTTTCACTATAATAGAAATTTATTGCTGCTATTATTGAAGTAAACGAATTGCAGGTTTAAATTTGTATTAGGGGCAGGACAAGTGATACGTGGAATGGATTCAGCAATGAGCGATATGTGCGTTGGTGAGCAGCGTCGATTAGTAATTCCACCGGAAGCGGCATTCGCTGAAGAAGGCAGAGAAGATGACGGAATTAAACCGGGTACTACACTCTACTATTTCGTTGAATTAGTTAGTATCTTCAGACCAGTTCCAGGCGACAAATGGCTCGAGGATAACGGTCTTCTAATTGAGGTTAATCGTTTCTCATCTATGAATACCACCAAGTTTGTTTGTTGTTTTTTTTTTTAGCTTTGACCGGAAATAAAATTAGAGATCACCAGAAAAATGCAGTGGGCAAAATTCTACGGAAAAAATAGCGCCTCGCAGCAATCAAAATCTTAAAACGTAAAAAAAAAAGTATTGAGAATCGCTATAATGATAAACTTGTAGGAATATCTCTTTCTATTTCGGTTTTCATGTTTAGACAAAGAATATAAATTTTTTTAAACGATATAACTTCAAAGATGGAGCAATTCTTACTACATTCATAATTTTCTATTAGTACAATAGATAAGAATTTAAGTTTTGTATAAGTAATGTTTAGAATCGACATTAAATATACTTTGATTTATTTTCGGATTGTTGATCGCTTTCTGCTGAGATTTCTTCTTTAACAATCAACAGGAAATGACGATCAGAAGTGTATTTATTTCACGATTAAGTGTATGTCATTGGTCTTAGTAAAATTCAAGTTGTAGTGATCATCACTGAGAATATTTTGACAATTATATTTGAAGGTAACGCATAAAATCGACGATGAGAAATGTCGAAAAGCTGAGCCTGGTGATATGATCCATCAAGAATATAAAGTTCACTTACAAGATGGTACATTCATCGATTCGAGTGAACAACGTGAACAGCCATTCATCTTTAAACTTGCTTCAGGACAGGTTTGCGAATTAAATCGATTACTTTTTGGCAATTCGGGAATTAAAAATAGTCAATAAAAAAAGATCCACTGTCTTGGGGTAGAAAGATCCGTTATATAAAAACTTCACACTAAGTTTAAAATTCACATCAAGCAGAGTGCAAACTGCAAATTGCAAATTGCAAAAAAATTGCTCAAAATTGCAATTTATAGAGCATCTTTGCAATAATTTACAAAGAGAAGCTTTTCGAAATCCTTCGGAAGAAATATGTGTTTACCGTTTTCGCGTTGCTTTATAGGAAGATGAATAATTAATTTACACTGGGATGCAATTGTGGTTATTAGAGTGTTTGGGGTACAAAATGATTAAACACAACTCATAGAAACGTATTTTTATTTTGTTAGAAGTAAGGACTTTTTTATTTTAGTAGTTTGCTTCATTCGCTTAACGGTTTTGGAAAAAAAAAATTTAGCTTGAAACTGATGAAGAAAACTCTTCAAAATCTTTTTCGATTGCCAAGATTAGCCGACATACTGCTATCGGCTGATAGGTGATAGTATTAACTGATATGTTGCTATCAGCTAATAGCTTGTGGCATATATGCTATTTGTTTTCCCTTTTCTTGTTTATATCTCAAAGAAATAGCTTCTTCATCAAAAATATTCAAAGGTGATTCCTGGAATGGATCAAGCAATGTTGGGAATGTGTGAAGGAGAACGACGAAAAGTTGTGATACCACCTGATCTTGGTAATTTTCTTTGTTAATAGTTGTTGAATTTTTTAAATTTTAATATTCTCTTCTTTTATCTTGATTCATTTTGATTTGCGATTAAAAATTTGAGTTTATGCGGGTACCGCAGGAGAGGAATTACAGCACTGCATATGTAGCAAAAAATTATAAAATATGAAAATAGTATAGTAGTGCCGAAACAGTATTACAGACGTTATCCTTTTAAATAGAATAAAATATGCGTTAGATAGAGTTTTCACGAAATGAATGAGTTAACCTAGAAAGATGGGAAAAGATTAACGCAAAAAATCACTGTTTGTTTACATGTGTTCTCTTGTTTGATTGTCACCGTTAGGTATCGTCCATCATATCTGTTGCTTTATGTGAACAGTTAAGTCGATGAACTCAAGGAAGAAATGCTGGATGGCGGAAGCTCCAGCAATAGCTCAGTTGGTAAAGCATCTATGCGGAAAGCCGTAAGTCGCAGGTTCAAATCCCGCAAGCGAACAAAAGCACTTTAAAAGTACTTTTACTGCTTTCTATACTGTAAACGAGTAATGATAAATCATTTCAACGATAAATAGTGTAAAATTCATTTATACATATATTTAGCCTATGGAGAAAAAGGACGTCCACCCTCGATACCACCGAACGCTTACCTTCACTTCGAGATCATCCTCACCAAACTGATAAAGCCCGATGATCCACCAGAGAGGGTCAAAGAAGAGCTATAACTACAATCGACGAGAACCTACAGAAGAACTTACCAACTTGTTGTCTTATATGCGTTAGTAAATATTTTGTTATTTTTTTGTGCTTGATTATGCAAATGTTTGCAACAACAATTAAATGATCTTTTTTCCTAGTGAATTTAATTCCACCACTTCAAGAACGATTCATTTAACGGTGCACCCGGCTGTCACCTATTACGATACATGCATGAGGGTGGAAGTAAAACTCACCTATGATCCTTTATATGGAAATGTGGAATTGCAAAAGTACGAGAGAACAGACCCGCTTTTCAAGATTAGATAGCAAGTAAGGAATTTGTTAGCGATCGTTTTTTTTTTATTCGAACCGATCTAACCAAGCGCGCTCTCGTGTTGGTGAATTCATAGTAATAGCTGTAGCATTAACGCTTTCGAATAAAATCGTTATATCGGGGTTACCGGTGCCTTCCATACGGTTATATCAGGGTTATACCTGTACCTTTCATCTCGAATAAGCTCCTTTTCGTCTTTTTAGCGATTATCGAATGTTTCGCTTACATATATGATGGTCTCACGCCACGGATTACCCCTACCCTTTATCCTCCCTCTAAGCATAAATAACTGCCAGTGCAATTCAACACCTTTCTTTTCTTTCTCCCCCTTCCTATCTGCGTAATATACAACCTCTTATTTCCCAGACGTAATGCTGTTTGTTCACTTTATAAATTTGGTACCTCAACCAGCACAAGTAAACAATTCTTTACTGTAATCTCGCTACCTTAATAGCTTTCACTCTTTTGGTGCCAAAACAACATCTTCATATATGTTATCAAATCACGCTAAGTCAACAGCAGTGAAGATAATAATAAACCATCAATTCTACATATAAAATGCAATATAACCACATAAAAGTTTATTAACGCAAAATAAATATACAAATATAGAAAATTTAGTTATAATATTGTACAAATAAATACAATAGAAGAAGATCCTTTATTAATTGGCGATAAGCTGAGTATCTGACCCGCAAACAAAATAAATAAATGAGAAAATTCGAATGATTTAATTCAATTATCGCGTACTTGACGTTCTCGATCGGTGAGAGGTACATATATAACTCCCATAAGATCAGTCGATTTCACTTCACCATTGTCAAGTTTGTCGACTTGCATGAAACGTTGATGACCATTAGCCTCACCAACCGGAATCAACATTCGTCCACCAGAGGCCAATTGTTCGATAAGCTGAATATTTCTTTCAAGAGGAAAAGTTTTGAATTTCAACAATTTGCACGCAAAAAATTCCGATGAAAAGGTTTTTAAGGACAGCAGATATTACCTAATTTGTTTTATCATGTGCATTCATCAACCAGATAGCTACTCCAAAGAGAAGCAGGTCAACTTCTGAGGAAGGTTTTTAGAACTTTCGAAACTTGGTGTAGCCCATATTTTGCTAGTGCTGAGGAAACAATAGTGAATCAATAATACAAACAAATCGACGTGGGTCAGGTACGCTAGTGCAGTGGAATGGTCTATATAAGTTCAGGGAGATAGCTGCAAATCAACTCTTCGCCTACCTCTCCCTCCCTTCCATCCCTCCCACTCCCAGATATTTCCATCAAATGAGAAAACCCCTTACTCTAATTTGCCAGTCTTGGGTAAACTGTTATCACTGAGGAAGAAAATATCTCTTACCTACTCTGAAGACAAATAATAGCACAATCCTTACACCACCGAACATCCATCAAACCACTGGTAAGAAAAAAGTAAAGTAATGAAAAGCCTGAGTAAAAAGTTTCATACCGCTGGAGGAATTTTAGGTGCAGCAGCGCCAACATGGATAGCCTTATAAGGTGCCTCTGAAGCATATCCTTTACGACCGTCTCCTTCAACGAAAAGGATTCTGCCACTCGAAATCAGATCCGCATGATGCTTCTCAACATTTGCAATCGAATCGTTAACCAGTTCCGAAATATGCTCTATTCCAATCACTTTGCCGCTTTTTCCGACCTGAAAAATGAGCGTGACGTTTCATATCACACTTGTATATCGACGTCTCGAGGGTATAAGGAACAGATAATTTAGCATGAACAACATGTTTTTTGGTATTGCAATCACATTCTTCCCTCAGAAAAAGATGAAAATGTAAAAAGCGTTGTGATATTCAAAAAAAAAAGTCGAAAATGACAGAGAAAAATGGATCTAACTAGAAATAATTGCAGAAAGCGAGGCTTCTAATGCCAAAGTCGTTACAAAATCTTGTCTCTTAAGGCTCTGAAAGGCTGCAACGTTAAGTCAGAAAACGTTTGAATAGTTTCCCGTCGGTGTTCTTTTGCGAGTAAGTAGGAAATCTAGACTCTAAATATTACCTAATGAGAAATTAAAAATAGTTTGGGACAATCGCCACCCCTTACAATCTCTACCTTATGCTAAAGTGTTAATAATTATGGAAATAGGAAACAATATAGTACCCGGGCGCATAAAATGATTAGCTACTTATAGCAGTAAAAAATCTGTTCCAGCTCAGTATTTCATTCACTTATTAATTAGATTATTTAAATAATATTAGCCTGTTGAGAAAACATTTTTGAGAAGCCTATTAAAACAACTTCTACACAAAAGTAATAGGATTGTGACAAGGGACTCGAGAAATTTGTCATGGCGACACAAGGTCATCTCAAAATTCTATCACCTCCAAACAGAAATGTTGGCAAAATAATTGTGGCTAAAATTTGCCTACCATAATGGCCATACAAGCAGTCAGATATCCTGATCCAGAGCCAACATCCAACGCTTTATCGCCCTCTCTGAGATGGTCTTTGAGCAATTCGAGTGCAGTAGCATGCTGCAAATATAAAATACAAATAAGTAAAAAGCTGAATAAAATGTGACAAACAATTTGTACCGTTTATATAAAATATACAATGACATTTTAAAAAAGGTTTTCAGGAATTTATCCTCAAGATATTCCATACTTTTCAGCTGGGCAGTAAAAATATTCAAAAGGAAATTTTCTAGAAAAATCTTGAACGGATGATAAAATCGTTTGAATGATCCTTCTTCAAAACTATCAAATATGACGAATTAATGACCGATTTGACCAATGACCAATCTGAATGCTACAAATCGTTCAAAACATTCCATCTGATTTGATTAATTTCGAGTTGTGGTCACTTGAAAAGATTCAAGTTTCCCACAAGGGTGTGATAGAATTTTATATCATCTGGTGGAAGAGCACTCGAAATGAGTATGAGCTAAAGGAAGAATGATTTGAACATTGTTCTGCTTAAACGATTCAGCTGAATAAGCGTCAGAAGTGAAGGGAATATAGGTGGCAACATTTTTATAAGAATCACAACGCTGGCGAGGTAATAACATTCAAAGGTGAGATTTAAAAATTTTGTCATAACTACACAACAATATCTGAAAGTTTTGTCACGATGAAATAAAAGCTTGAGCAAAACGATGGATAAAAACTAAACGCCGCAACATGTTATAGTTCGGAATTGCCGTGCTGGGAAAGTAAATGCACCTTTTGCAGATTTTGAATCGTGGAAGTCTTTCCCTTAGAGGTGAGCGAATCCTCCCCCCTTCCCCCCTTTAAACCGACATTCACGGAAGGGTAAGATAAAGGTAAATTCTTCCCGGGCCACTACTAGACATTTCCAATTGGTAAAAGAGTCTGCTTACTCGACCACAACTCAGTTTTCCCAGCCCTATAGCCATGATTGGAACAAAATTTTCGTCTCAGTTACCTCAACAGCACTCGTATTTTCGCTAATTTCATGAAAGTAGAGGCCTAATGTGTCTAATCTCAAATCATCACTTGAATACTACCTCAACTGTAGTCACCTAGCCCTTTCTTCCCTGTCGTCAATAAGTTGTCTACAGAAATGAATAAATTTACTTAGAAAATGCAATGTAGACAAGGTATAAGAAAGAAACAAAAAATTACCATATGAGGTGCGCTAATAGTAGCTGAATAACCAATCGATACCGGATGATCTCCATAAGGGGTACTCGGTGCAAAGTCACCACGATCAACACGTAACATAGCATCTTTCACTCGTTGATCAACAAAAAGTTGGTTTCCTGCAAAAACAACAACAACAAACAGATATGGCAATGAAACGGAAACGATGAGTTACTATATGAGGTGCATGGACGTAAAGTTGCTAAGAAGTGGTGCTGAACACAGATCGCGAAAATCGGCAATCCCCAACTTCCTTGGTCTTTTGGAATTGTGATGTTGCATTGGGATCCACCTTGATATTCTGCCCCTCTCCCCGTAGATTTTTGATCATGAAATCGCAATAACGCTCAAGAATCATTGCAGTAAACTCAACGAGTCTGAAATATGTCAAATCCGACCGGTTCGTTAAATCTTCCGGCAAAAGAATTTACGAACCCTGTTAGCATTGAGCGTTACTCAGTCTCGATTAAACGTTTATACTATGTTGCAATCGGGTCCCTAGGAAAGGAAAAATGTGGAAAGGAAACGGGCAGCCCGAAGGGGGGAGGGGAGGGGAGGGGAGGTGGGATACATGATATCCGGGGTGAATAGCATCGTCTGCAACAACGTCGATGGAAGTGCTCATTCTCTTTTCTCATTCTTTGACCACATCATTTATGCTATCTATAATATTTTCAAGCTTTAATCGTACCATAGCTTAAACATTAACAATAGCTTCAGATAGCACGGTTGGATGATGTATTCTCAACCGATCGGACATCACTTTTTCGGATTGAATGAATTGCAGTGAATTTTTTAAAATTGCCATCAATAATATCGTTTAAATCCACTTGCATTGTTTTTCTTGCGCAATAGAAGCTTATAATGACTATGATTGAATTCGAAAAATAAAAAAAATTAAAAAAAAAATAAAAATTGCATTAAAACAATTTGAACTACTAACTTTGTAGATTCTCCACCAATCCTTTATTCGAATCAGCACCTGAACGCCATGCCATATCGTTACGTTTTACTCGCCATAATAAATTGCCAGCACTACGTAGAAATGAAATTTCTCGTTTTGTATTCATCTCTTCTCGTTCCGAATCGATACAAATACCGTTATCACAATTAGAGACACTTTTTGGTAATAAAATAAACACAATAAAATAAAATATTATCGAAAATACACTGAAGATAGTCATTGATGAAGAGCACCGTTCACTAACGCGATTGTCTGCAACATAATCCCTTCTCAAAGACGATTTGTGATATATGTGGAGCAGTTGTTGTTGTTGATTAGTGAAACGGCTAAAAACAAATACCTTTTGCATGAATAATTCTGCAAAAATTAATGAATAAAATCGCCTCAGAAAAATTGCAATAAATAAATGATTTGTAAATTTGCAGTTATTGCATAATATCGAATCAATTTTAGCGCATTTAAAAAATTCGCCTCAAAGGAAACAACCGTTTCTGATATTGCACTCATTTATTGCAGTTATTGTCAATAACCTGTAAGTTGAAGTTAGCACCTCCAATATACCTGTTGTAAGTTGTTAAGTGCTAAAGAGGCACTGCTGAAGTGATGATGAAGACAGCAATCGAATAAAATTAGGAATCAAGCCATCCCACTCACAACAGAAGCCTCCCTTCTCCTCCCCATTTACTCATTACCACTTCCCTTACTAATTCTTCTCTTTGTTGCCGTAAATGTGTCGGCCTCTATTAAAATGTGTCGCCACATCGGCCTCTATTGAAGAGAAACTAAAAAAATCCGCTTTAATTAACTATTATTCGCTACTAAAATATTTTATACTTGAAGTTAAAGCTTTTAGCTGAGTGGTTCCTACTTGAAGTTATATTAAAAAACAAACATTTTAAAAAACTTATTCAAAGAAATATAAGAGCTTAAACAACCAAAGAAGTAGAGAAAAACATCATCAAAAACAACGAGAAGTGAACAACGAATCATGAGGGAAACATGCTGCAACGGGGACGGATGCAGTCTGGTAGCACTAAGCAGCTGACGAACGAACAAACTGGAATGCTACGTGCAGCCTTGTGCGTTTAATTTCTATTGCTAACAGATAGCTTGCAAAAAGGAATGCGATGAGGTGGTGGTCGATTCTGGAACATAAATCCATCGGAATTCAGTTTTTTTTCCGATTTTTTGAATAAAAAGAAAAAAATGATTTCAGTGATAAGGAAATACTGTGCAAATTGGTTTATTTTATTACTCATTTACTATAACAACATTACCCGCTATCCTATTCAGCATAACAAAATATAAAAGATTAACTATTACTACAAAGATATGCTGTCTTAATCTGTTACCGCCATTTAGGATTTATCGAAGGAAATTCAAATTTAATGGGTGAAAAATATCAGCTTTTAAGATTTGAAAAATTTTTTAATGAAAAATTCTCTTTTATTCAAAATTTTTTTACTTGTAAATTTTTATATTCATAAAAAATAAATCGAAAACGAAATTTATTGATTACTTGAGTTAAATTTTGTATTATTATTCCAACTATCGTTTGTTTGCAACGTTTTCGTTACGATGAACTTCTTAACGAAATAGAAACTTTTATCGGCTCTATTACGTATAATATTTTGGTTGGCTAGACATTTGATATAAGACAGAAATACTCAAAGAGTTTCATAAACAGTTCAGCGATAAGCTGAAGACGCAGTATACGGCATGCACCTTAATAAATGATCGCTGTAACTCCGAGCTTATTGACAGCCGGTCTATATGCCTGTGAGCTTGCCCGTGGGCAATGAAATACAAAATGCTTGTGGACTAATTCCCAAGTGTTTTTCTGAAAGACAACGATGTGTTGCCAAACTTGCATAAACGTCGCAACAAGCATTTGGGTTTTGTTAGTTTTTAAGGCCAGCAATAAACTCTCTCCCAAATCAAATGGTATCCCATCGTCGTTTCTAAAAAGGCACCGCAGAAGCAATCTCTTAGCTGCTTAGTATAATTTTTCTATGTTTCATATCGTGTTCATAGCTCCATTCTTTTTGGAAGTGTGGGTTCACCTCATCTTTGTTGAGGAACCACCCATTATCCCAGTTCGAGTTCGTCTATGGTCAATCCAGGATGTTGCCCCTTCCTATAGTCGACGTACACGACAGTCTCAGCTTACCAAAAGATGTTGCAGTACAAATAGTGTCCTGCATAGTTTCCAATTTCCTAACCTGCGGGTCTGGCATCTGCTTCCTTCCGAAATCGTCGATACTCACCCAATCGGATTTTAAACTGTTGATGAGTAGTTTCAATGAAGAAATTATTGCTACTCTTACATAATGGATTTCTACTTGCTTGGATTGTTGATTTGCGAATGTTTTGATTCTCCTTATTGTTCATGTTTGCACTTCTTTTGTATGTTTTTTCCATTTTAAAACGTTGAAATAAAATAAAAAATAAAATCATACAAAGTGATACAATTCGATACTCAAGAATGACGATGATTCAAGAAAATCATAGGTTTGATTTGCAAATATAAAACGATAAAAAATATTTTTATATTAATTGAGTGAAGAGATAATTTTCATATTATTTGCATAGAAAATATCCCCAAAGCAAAAAAAAAAAAAGAAACAATATACAAAAAACATATAAAATATTTATATCACAAAACATAAAAGAGCACTTTCAATGAAACAACAATATTCGCGCACAACAAATCGCTAATAAACGATAAAGAAAGGAAAGAAAAAAATTCTAGAGGAAAAAGTCTTGCAACTTCCTCAAATTTGAGGAATTCTTTTGAGGGAGAAGCAGTTCATAGAACGATGAAAAATTTCATATGGAAATGAGGATTTTGGAATGCGGCAATACTACTAAAGTAAGGATTGTAAAATGGATGCATCTTTTTTTTGTTACTTCCTTATATATGGCGCTATCAATTATATGTTTCATGTTTCCACAACATACTTCATATTACTTGTTGATAAGCTGAATAAATAAGCATGGAACTATGTAAGCTGAAGAGATGAGTTCAACAACTCTTCTTCAATACCTTTGATTAAAACCTTAGGAAACCTTAATTTAAAAAAAGAAGGAAATATCCTGAATGGTGCATTATGTGCATCAAACCTTACGCGGCTAAAATTCCACCAGGATTTCCGTAGTACTCGCTTATGGATGCTGAAAACAATCACAGGCAAACAATAGCATTAATAGTATTACCGTAGGCAAACTGCATCTTTGGTAATATTACCGTAGGCAAATAACAGTATCGGTAATACTACCGTAAGCAAACAACATTATCGGTAATATTACCGTAAGCAAAGAGCATCATTGATAACATTACTTGCGTATTTCTGACATTATAAAAATGCGATTACTCGATTAACAATTAAATAATGAAACTCTATATGGGTGAGAGTTTCGCTTCTTCAATACTCGCTTCGAGCATACGTTTGATTTCTGGATAGACTTCGTGAAGAATAATTAATAATGCGGCACCCAACATTGCAGCTCTCAATTGTGCATCTGTTTGGGTTGCACTGAAAACTATTAACTACCTTCAAGTTTTATAATAAATAAACTTGAAATCTCTTCATTATGCTTTAGAATTTAGCCCATTAAACGATACTTAGATAAAAACAGCTGCGACATTAGCTCTCCGCCAAATGCCATAATAAAGAAATGCGTTATAATAGCACAAATGTGTTACAATAATCTTAGCACTAAGAGAGAGCTATGCCCATGACCTAAGAAGTAGGTCTTCTGGAAGGTCTACAGGTAAGATTCCGATCATGTTTAACTAAACAATCCATTGGTTTGAAACTGAGGAAAAAATACCTGGCTTCGAATGCATAGGTGAAAAAAATATAAAACATAAACGAACGCTAATCTAAAATCTATATCACTTGCTTTTGAGGTCAATATAGAGATTAGTATGCTGATGGCTAATATTTTTCTAAGTTTATAGGCGCGCTTTCAACACCAAAGATGGTACTTTTTTTTCGAACAAAATTGAAAGATGACAGTGTGAACGAAATTAATACGGTAATATTTTTTAGGACTAACGTTATTTATTTTAACGCCAAAAAAAACTTTATTCGAATTACACTACGCAGTAATTAGCAATAATGAGTGAATCGATTATTAGAACAAAGTTGAAATTTGGAGTTATTAGAAGATAAAGAACATACGTAAACTTGACAACAACAGTCCTACCGCTGAGCACCAATTTCGGCCTAATATATCCAAGTATAGTTCGATCTGGTCTTCTAAACCAATAAACACATTCGCAATCCAATAGACCAACCATCTTTGCAAGTGGGTATAAAGAGAGATAGACCTGTAAAGGGAAGCACCTTTATGATTGCTTCTGAGAGGAAAGCGCTCTTTTATGGCACTCTCATCTACACTCTGTCAGGCAATAAGAAAACTAGGAAGGCAAAACTAAATGGATCATATGACTGCATTAACAATGGTATAATTGCAGATAATAAAACATGCCACCATTTCCGTTCGTTCCTCTTCATCCATCCTCTAAGCAATGGTAACAGGAAAGGAACGCATGAGCATGACGTTTTCCCACTTTCATGGAAAACGAGGGTGTCAAAAAGTAGTGAAGAAAGTGCACTGTATTGGCATACAGTGTATATTGGTATTATGATATATGGTAACTACCGTGTGTTCGTCTATATATACAGGTATCGAGTAAAGAGACAATACAGTAATTGAGTACTAAAGGATAATACAGTATTTTGAAACAACGAATTGTCAAACAATATATGTACGATGCGAACGGGTATGACCAACAGAACGTTTGAGATCAACTCCTTCTCGATCACAGCTTGAAGGATTAGGCAACCATAGTACATATCAAACATTCATTTGTGACCATTCAGTAAGACTACTACTAGTACTACCTGTTCGAATACATTCTCCCAGATGTGTAAAATGTCCTATAAAGTGACGTCATCTATCCTATAAAGTGATGTCATCCAACTTGAAAAAAAAAATCCAAAAATAACGTTTGCTAAATAAGCCTCACATGCAGTGCTTGGGTGAGATGAGCAAACAAACAAATAATGCAGATATTTGGAATAAAAAAAAACCTTTTCAATCATTATGAGCGGTTGTTCGATACCAGTTTTATAGACGTGATAATTGCAACCATTCATCGTTCGATTGGCCATCACCACCTAAATATTCACCTCATTTAGCAAACAATATTGTCTTAATAAAGAAAGGAGAAATACTATCCCACACCCACATCCTTGCAACCTCGTTCCCTTTTATCCCGAATATTGGACCAACTCGTTTTTAGGTAGACGGGTATATTGGAGAAAAGCAAGATAAAGCAAAAATGATATGATTTCTGAGGGATGTAGGTTCATATCTTGTCACTTCCAAAAGAAAGCAAAATTTTGAAGATCTTTGACATCCCTCGGGAATTACACTGCCCGTTTCCTATGACAAATTTGACCCGCTAAAAAGTTCCCTATGATACTAAATACCATGTGTTTAACAATTTCCTATATCCTGTATTGAAGTTACGACGAAAAACGATTGTATTCACCCTAAATGGCCAATAAACAAAAAAGAAACGCCTATCAAGGAGTGAAGAAAATGGGCATTTTCATTGTATAAAGCTTAAAAGTATCAGAAGTTATATGACTTTCAACCTTAAACAATGTGGCCTGCGACGGATGGACGATCTTGCCAAGCGCATCTCCGACCTTATTTGGTAATTTCACATCCATTATATGTCCACCACCCGAATTCCTCACCACAAAACCTCGTCCTTAACAGAAAACTGAATTAAAACTTCCACAGTAAATAAGTGCAGCTAGATTTAAAGCTTTCAAAGAAAACTTGGTGCTGAAAAAGACTGGTATTTTGAACGGTCTTATGGCAAAATACACTCCAAATTTATAAAACGTTGCGTTTAAAAATTGGGAAATAGACACCAAGATTAAAAATATAGAAGATTTAAATGCAAGTGAATTTTTCTTTGAATTGTAAATATCCCATAAAAAACGATAAATTCACTCGAGTTATAGCCAGCTAAAAATTACAGCACACCACATTCTTGGTGAAGATTACTGTACTGACGGTTAAAATCTCCCCAACTAAATCACTTCAAATACCTCGACTTTGACTTTGGCTGAAACCATCCAAGGTTGTATTTCCGAAATCCTCATTGTTTAATAACAAGGCTGATTTGTTTAATAACAACGAGGCTTCCTCTAGTAGTATGCAATATAATTTTATAATTCTAAAGTACCCACCTGATATAAGGTCAGCGGTCATCAACACACTCTTATGGGTTTTCTCGTTTCTAATAAGAAACTTAATGGTGAAATGAACATCGATAGATCGAAAATATTTATCCATTGCATTCTGTCTGCAATTACAATTAGATAGGAAATTTCCGATCAAATAATTAACTATATAGCAATGTTTAAGCTCTCAGGCAATAGCCAACTTCATTATTGAATATAAAATATTGAGAAAACCCTAAATTTCACTTTCAATTTTCGCAATAGCTCAAATTTGCTTCTATGATGCTATAGAAACGAACGTTTAAATGAGTTAATTCTTCAGGTGATTAATCAATAGGTTTGCGGCAAAAGTTAGAGACGGCCACGAAGTGGAATGAGTCGGATGTCGGCATGGATGTTATTCTCTAACTTGATGCAATCGGAGTAGAAGTTATTAGACTTATGTCTCCCTCTTTTGCATCCTGTTTACCCGAACATGGCAAAAGTCTATGAGCAGCTCGAGTACTATTTGCAGTCGCTCTTCAGAAACTACATCTAGATACGTCGAATCCAACTAAAGCGAAAATCTGAAGCAGATATCCGGAAGAATTTGATCGATCGAACCGATCGGTTAACTTGAGCCGAAGCCTCGATCAGTCGATCGTAAAAGAAAAAAAAATGGATGAGCCATTACGAAAATGATATTCCTCTTACTTGATGCAATCGGAGTAGAAGTTATTAGACTTATGTCTCCCTCTTTTGCATCCTGTTTACCCGAACATGGCAAAAGTCTATGAGCAGCTCGAGTACTATTTGCAGTCGCTCTTCAGAAACTACATCTAGATACGTCGAATCCAACTAAAGCGAAAATCTGAAGCAGATATCCGGAAGAATTTGATCGATCGAACCGATCGGTTAACTTGAGCCGAAGCCTCGATCAGTCGATCGTAAAAGAAAAAAAAATGGATGAGCCATTACGAAAATGATATTCCTCTAAGATAAATCATAGGCTTTTTTCTTTTTTTGCAAAATTCTATGTGATTAGTGCTAACAACAGGCTTACAAAGTCAATATAAAGGAACTGGAGATGCACAGATCTTATTTATTGTGGAATTATCGTAAAATATGGCCATATATCTACATTGGTGTATCACTCTTTTCAGTATTTAAATTAATCTATTCAGCCTATTTCTATCAATTACAGTGACAACAAAGATGGACTGATCTTTGGAATAAACTGTTGGCTGACATTGTTTAGCCCTAGGTTAGTTTATTCGTTATTAGGCATTTCCTGTCCTCTGCCTGCACTTTTACCTGCCAGCCATCTCACTTCTTCTCTATACCTAATTTTTCTTGCCACTAATGCAACCTTGTCCATACAATCTTCTCACTCAAGGTGGGGAGAGGGAAATAGAAGCGCAATGAAATGGGATGAGAGGGGGGACGGAAGGAGAAGGATTCGGGAGAAGAAAGCAGCAGAAAGGGAAATTAAAAACTCATAAGCTCAAACATTTGAGCTCACTGAAAGCTTACGACTTCCATGTTCAATTAAAATTGCTCTGTCATCCTACAGTTAAAAGCAATTTTTAGAGTTTCTGCGAATTGCGAAGCACTCTGTTTAAAAATAAAATTTACAGCAATATATTACAGCTCAATTCAAGGCGGAAGTCAATACACAGCTGTAAACGAACTCGACGTTTCAAACCTCCAATATAGCATTGTATTAGTACTCAATCCCTCGTGTCTAGGGCGTAGTTAGCTGAGTAACGCAACAATGTCGCAGAGCGCGTCGCATAGGAAAAGCGGCGCGCGTTATACTTGGCAATCGGCCATCATCGTACTATAATATAACAACTGCAAAAATCAAAAATACTTACAAAGCAATTTGATTTGCAACTTTAATAGACAATTTGTCAATTGTTGATAGCACTGAACATTCGGGTAATTCGTTGTATATGGCATTGTCGGATGCGATTTGCAATGCTTTAGCGAAACCTTGCTTCATTTGACCTAATAAAGACATCGTTGCTGAAAATTCAACGAAACTAATCGAAATGAATATATTCGGCAAGTGGCGTAAAGATTGCAAATGTAGCATATTATCAAATTAGAAAATGGTATTAGTAAATTGTTTAAGGGAAGGTAAACAAAAGGATGCTAATGTTATGATAGTATGTTACGAATTTCCTATATATGTTGCAACATTTCCTGATGGCTCACTTTTATTATCACCCGAATCGAACGATATTAGCGGAAAAAAGTATGCCGAAAACTTTTGAAAAAAAAAATCGGACACATTTGTTATTCTGTCACATTCGTTTGCTAGGGCAACACCTGTTATAAGGCCAAGAGTCACTTAGAAATAGGAGTAGACGAAAACACAAATGACTGAGGTTTGATAAATGAGGGATCAGATATGATAAGAGATGAAAGTAGTATACTTCGAAGGTAATATAGGAGGGGGAAAATTGTTGAACAAAACAAGGTACGGTGGGCAATTGCAAACAAATATTTTAAAGAAAATGAAAAATGGAAAACATATAGCTAAAAATGATATAGAAGACCTATTCGAGAGACTTCAAAATTTATTCAGACGGATTTAAAGCAAGTAGATAATTTTCTTTAGCCCATACGATGTTGAGGTGGGTTCAATTCTTGAAAGTTTATCCCACATCACGTGGAACTACATTCGAAATGTTTTTCTATGCTCATGATTGAAACGCACGATTGTAGATTGTCAAAGAGTTGCAATAAAACGAGCGCAAAGGTCTAGCTCCTAACTTGCTTCTAAAACTTTGCTGCCATTTCCCGCATTTCTCGGTCCCCACTTCAAAACACGTCATGCTCTTGTGATACCCTTATTAGCCGTATGCTCACAATTTGCATACTAGCAATAATAATTTCTAATTACACACACAAAGGGAAAACAATATTCGACCGTTTAGAATAAAGTAAATGCCTCCTTCTGCAACCAAAAAAATCTAATGTGCAATCTCGATGACGTGGTGCAGTTGTATTTCTTACTCAATAAACGCACATAAAATCGATGAAAATTACTCCCAAGCAATAAATTCGAATTCCGATTTGTAAAAGGTAATTTCATTCGATTCAATTCAATTGAAAATTATGGAACTTCTCTTAAAGATTTTCATTACTATTGCGATAAAATTGTAAATATAATAGCAAAATCGAGACGAAGAAAATTTGATTACTCTTTAAAAAATATTTAAAATCTTTTTAAAAAAATCTAAAAAACATTTATAATCATTTAATATTGTCATCTATAAAGTTCAATGTACATTGTTGCCAACAGCAAAACATTATCAATTGAACAAAATCGTCGTTGCATTCAGCAGAAGCTTCACCATCCCGAATCACTCTTTGAAGGAGTAAATGAAAAATATCGAAAACCTTTTATCATTAATAGTGCTACAATACGATAAAGAGTAATATTAACGGCGGCAAATAACGATATATGATTAAGGTGGGATTCGAAATGTATAATATTTCACACGATGGATATGAAATCATATGAGAGGGGAATCAAATCGATGATATCATTGATTTGAATATTTTCATCACCCCAATAGTTGGGACTTTTTAAAATATTGGAATAAATTAATTGAAATAAAATATCGGAATTAAAATGGGTTTTCAAATCGCGATTGAGTTATTGTACGATGATGATGCTTCGTGCAAAAAAAATATCACATTTTTTCCTAAAAAGAAATCCAGCAAATATAAAAATGATCCACATATAAACGATCGCAATTTAAATCAACTCGGAAGCTTCTAACTCGTTTCGGCGAATAGATAAAACGTCAACAGCAAAGATATAAGTGGTGAATGCCTCTATATCGATATGATGGATCGAAAACAGGTCATTGTTGCTCGTTTCACCAATTGTTTCCTCACTCTTTTATAGTAAATATATCTATGCTGAGTTTATTTTAATATTCATGAGCGACAATGCTTTCCACAATTATCTTCTATTTTTATGATTTCTTGCAAACTTATATTTGCAATACTTACTACCACAACATTATGCTTGTGTGTGTGTGTATGTGCATGTGTTTGTCTGTCCGTCTGTCTATGTCTGTTTGCTATGACCACAACTTGCAAGTTATTGAAGCTCCAATTGCTAAATTTCGTGACTCTGAAGTACGATGTTAGTTGGCCGTCTTTACTACTTTTAATCACGAAGACCCATCAACTTCCAGAATATCTATTTATAAACATTCAAATAGGCTAAATATAAAAGCGGTCACATTGGTCAAAATAATAATGGATCATTCCGCATATTTCATTATTTCTTGATCAGTTACTCAACCAACTGGTTGAATATTTGGATTGAAAAAGTGCATATTGTGGCTATATTTGCCGGTGACAGTGGTTTTATGTGATGTTTATCGAAAATTTGATCAGCGCTATAAATATTCCCTAAAAATTTGACTAAACATGGTACAAATCCTCTGTCATTAATTAAATATAGCGAAATAACAAGATGAGTTAAATCAATGAAGAAGTTATCAAAGAAATCAAAAAGGCTTCATAATTAAATAACTTTATTAATGCATATAGACTTTACTAGTTTATATATCTAAACTAATCTTTTTCCATAGGATTTTTTGCAATAAAAAATAAAAAAAAAAAAATTGCTTCTAATCCTCAAATGCTTCTCTTCGTTTGTTATAGAGGCGCTAAATGCCGGTCACCTCTCAACTGAATAAAAAGTTAATTTAATCAAAAATTGCTTTCTTTATAGTTGAAGAACAATCCGTTAATAAGTTAGCAAACTTATAAACAAAGAATTTATAGAAAGTTTATTCGAAATAATAAAATTTATTCCTTCAATCAATATCAAAAGGTTCTAATATCATAGACAAAAAGCAGCACGAGTTCTCTCCTCCTCCCCTCTCCCCCATCTTCTTTTCAGTCTTATTCAGTACTGCCCATAAAATATATAGTAACAAATCCAGTACTGCCCATAATATAACACCTCATATAGTAAAAAAAAGCAAGTTTTTTCGATATGATGCAATGAGTATTTTTGAGGAATTCAGGTGTACTTCAGGACGATAATATAGGTGAGAATATGGAAAGCGATGCTTCGTGAGATCATCATCCGTAAACATGATTGTTGATTTTTAAAATTTTATGCTATTCTAATGGCATGTGAAAGATGAATCAACTCTTATATGTCAATAAGTTTTGATCTTATTGCTGCTGTTTAATTTTGTGGTAGATCATTCGAAAAACGAAAGGAAAGAAAGTAAAGTATGAAGGAAAGAAGGAAAGGAAGATAGCACGATATAAAAAGAAAAATTGTGATGGCAAAAAAAAAATTCATTATTATCGATTTATTACCAACTTATCAGCAATGTTATATGCAGATTACTGCTAAATAATAATATAATCAAAGTGGAGTGCATTGAAGAATTATACTCAGCCTAAATATTACAAATTTTATTCAAAAAAAAGTGGAACCTATAATACTCGTATGTAAAAATATGAGTTGAGAGAAAAGACTGTGATCATTGAAATTAATATTGAAAGTAATATATGGGGAAGTTGGAAAAGTTCCGATAAAATTAAAAAAAAAAACAACCGAAAATGCAAAGCAGAAACATCATCAATATGAAAAGATAATAAATCAAATTCAATAATGAACTAGACGTATCATCATATCTCAATAAATAATAAAAGATTTTAAGAGAAAATAAAGTCAACACATAAAGAATTTTGAATTTTTGCATATTTATAAAAGATTTTATATGATATTAACTGCATTGAAACGCGTTAAATGAATTCGTCATTGAGCATAGGTACATCATTTAGCTCGATGAACACGTACGCACACAAACACACCATGGAAAATCACCCACTAAGTAAATACAGTTGAGCTATTCAAACAACAACGCAGCTACCACATTTGGTACACCATCGAAGTTAACATTACCCACAAATGTGCTAAGTTTCCTTAAGGTTTTATATCACTCAATAAACGATAGCAAAACTTAGTAAATCAACGTTACTTTGTGTTTTATAAATGTTGTACGCTAATAACCTCATTGGAATGTGTTGAAAAAAATTGCGCAGATTGCATATAAAGATAGCAGAATGAAAACTTTAACGGAGTTTGCACTGAAGAAACATTGTTTCAATTGTATGGATCATATATTTTAAAAAAAAGTAGCTTGGATTATCGGCTTGACAGTCGTTTGTAAATATGAGTATGAGATGAGAAAATAGTAAGGGGGAGGAGGGGGTATCGAGTGAAAAATAGAAGTTTCAAAGAGGGGAATATTACATCTTAAGAGATGTATTCAATGGAAATTTGGTACCAAACACTGATGATAGGATAGAACAGAACATGGTATAGTGTAATGGAATGGCATAAGTGGTCTTTTCTATGCACTTCGAGTTTTTTTTTTCCTTATCACAGCTAATAGAAAAATTATTGAATGAAAAATTAAAAATGTCATGTAAAAGAATAACACTTTGGCAATTTACTATTTTTATGAAGGATCGGAGTATCGCAAACTTGGAAGTAAATTTCAAATAAGTAGTCCTTTTTTATTATTTTTTTCATTCACATTTCTTGAGTAATTTTTTCAGAAAAAAAAAATTCAATTCCATAAAGATGCAAGAGAATTTTAGAGAAATAAGAGAACATTTATAGCAATCCTATATGAAGGCGTATAGAAGGTGGGAATGGGAAGAAAACAACAAACGAATGCGATAACGCAATGTTGTATGCAATCACTTCGCACATATAAACAACACGTACGGCCCCAATCGGAGCTTTCTTCGAGGTACATAGCACCCCTCACTTCACCAAAAAAAAACCTGTTCTTTATTCATTGATGAAATCATTTTGGCAAATTGTGAGTGTCATTCGCAATAATTTTTCGAAAACAATTCCCCATTCAAAATATCGAATGTAAAGGTGTCTTGAGTTTCGATTTACTGATATTAATTTGAATAAAGAACAGTGAACAGAAACACCGGAAGATTGCCGTTTCGGTTGATTAGATATTTTGCTTCTATTCTCCTTAAAACATCCATTCGCAATATTGCGTCAATCTTTGAAAGAATAAGATATGTGCATGAAATGATTTCTATATCATGAGAGAAGCTTTCTAATGGATACGTTATTTGGGGCGGGGGGGGGGGGGGGGGGGGGNATTTGAATAGCGCTTTTTGCATTATATTTATCAACCCAACTTTCCATACGAAAAAAATCATAAATGTGATGGATTTCCGAAGAAACAAAATAAGAATCCTTCTCAACTGAAGAAATAGAATCACTCAATCGACCAGCATTGATGTAAACAGAATAGGATTCCAGAAAATACAACAATAATATATATGATAAATATAAATAATGAGTGCCTGAGAGAATATTTTGAAATTCATCAATTCAGTTGAGATTATAATTACTCTTTGAAAATTGATAAATGCTGAAATATTTCGATAAACTTCAAATTTGCAATTCAGAAATGAGAGAGCTGAAAAAATTAGACAAAACCAAAGTTGAAAACTGCTAAAAAGTAATTATTTCAAAGCCAATATCTAAGTATAAGTTTATATATAAATTTTCAAGAAATTATATATTATTTATTCAGCTTTCAGGCTAATTAATGAAACCTACTAAACGTTGGCCAATTTTATAAAACGTAATCTACTCTTGCACATCTCTATCATTTCTTCCTCCAACTCGCCCTCTCCCCTCTCTCCATCCTAAATTATATTAGGGGAATAGTATAGTAGTGAGATCTGAAGGGATAGCTCAGTGGACGTACAGGTTGAACGAAAGACAACGGGAGCATATGTTGCGATGCAAAAGAGCACGGAATGGATGTGTAAAGAATTTTGAACATTTGCACAACAAACGAATGCAATACTCATAAACATGATTCCATTGATACACGCAAAGGAGACTTGAGAGTTGAGTGGATTTTCAATGAAATATAAAATGTTTCTCAATAAAAGAATATTTTCAATGAAAAAAATCCCATCCACCTATAATAGATGCATTTTCAATAAAACACCTATAAATTGAAAGGTTTTTTTTTTCATTCTTATGACCGCAAAAAAATTAGTAAAAAATGGGAGAAAAATATAGATTTTCGATAAATCGAAGATTTTCAATAAAGAATTACTCATTAATTTTGAGGATGTAGAACTCTTGAAAATAATTTCTCGATGGGATATTTTTTCTGTGCTAAAAGTATTAGCGTTTGAAGTTGAAAACTCGAAATGCCGGTTTTAAGTTTCAATGAACCTATTGTATAGCAATTTCACTGAAATCAGCTGAGAATAACATCTTTTTTTTAAAGCGGAATATTTTCTAACAAACCTCTTCAAACTTTATTTGATTTATTGCTTATTTTGTTTGCAACAATAATTGTGATAGTTTTTAAGTTTAAAAATCTAGTATTTTTCATAGAAATTCGAAAATTTTGAAAGAGGTAATCATCACTCTTATATCACAGAAATACATTTGATGCTTACAGTTTTTTCTACAATGCTGTAAAAATATATTGCTGAATTTGGGAAAAAGCATACCCGAAATCACGGGAACAAACCTATACCTGAAATCAAAGAAAATCATCCCAGACTCAAAAATGGCCAAATAAGTCAGCAATGAGAAAAAACGCGTAATCAAAGAAAGTGAAAGAAGAGGGCTGTCTTAAATGCCTAAGAAAAACGGAGTTTAGGAAAATTAAACCATAAGAAAAATTTAATTTTGTTTAGAATTTTATCGCTGTAGAAAAGTCAATCGACACCCAAATGAATCATCAACATAAAGGAATAGCTTCGAAGGAAAGTTTTATGACCAATGAGATTTAAATTTGGTGAAAATATCTTAAATGTAGAAGTTATCTGAATTTGGCGCAAATGTCTTAAATTTAGGTGTTTAAGTTGCCGATAAAAACTTTTAAGAACTACGAAAAAATATCGATATCGTCGAAAAAAGATCATTCAGACAAACGGGTGGGTCAAAAGTGAATAGTCAAAAATTATTTTCAAATTTTTTTAATTCATATGAAAATTCAGTATTCCCTCATATTATATGAAATTAAAATAAATAAAAAATTAGTGTGTTAGTGAAGGGGAGTGAAACCGATGAGAAAGAATAGAAAACGGCTTAAATTGAATTAATGAATTTAGCTAAATATGCGCATTAATGCAATAGTGTTTTTGAAGTATCTCATTTAACTCAAGAATACCATTGGAAATTGTACAGCCCGATAGCAACTATAAGTAATTATTGCAGGAAATATGCCCGCGAGATAGAAATGAAAAAAAAAAACTGACATATCTTTCCCATACGGATGTTATTAATAATCTTCGCAATTTGTTAGGCATTCTTCTGCTGCCATCAAATATACCCTTTCCCATCAGGTGATGTGGTGGCACGGCGTATTCAAAAGTATAATAGATGGATAGACAGATAGAAGAGGGAGAAAGAGGTTGGGGAAAGGGAAAGGTAGGGGCTGGGAAAGTAAATAATATCCGAGAGGAAATGATGAAAGTTGCAAAATTTGGAAGCGATAAAAGAATACCGAAAATTAAAGTAAAAAATATGATCAGAAAATATTGATAATTTGGAAATTTGCCAAAATGTATGCTCCCAAATTTTAATTTAAAAAAATTTTAAGCGAACATTATTGATGCTAATTTTTGTTGGTAACAAATCTTTCAAAAAAAAAAAAAAAAAAATTCCCAGTTGATAAATCCAGCGATGAGATTATTTATGTAAGATCCGAATAAAGACGTATCATATAGCATAGACATTGATGTGTCATTTCAGTATGCTATCGGCAACAATGCTTTATGCGAGAATTAACGGCTTCAAATGTTGAATCATAACGAAAATTTTTGCACATTTTAGACGCACTATAACGCCTTTAATAGCTAAGAACGCCTTCGCAATTTCTTGATGTTCAACTTTTGACATTCGCGCTTCGTTTAATAAGGCCGAATTGAAATGGAAAAATTTCAGCAAAAAAAAGTTGGAAAAAATGAACGAATTCATAGAAAAAAATAATAAATGAAGTAATGTAAAGCAAATCAGGTTCTTTGAAGGGGGTGGGAGGTGGGGAAGAAGGGTGATGGAGAAGGTATATCACACATGTCACCGTTTTATCCTTTCATTTCTCCTCGCCACTTACTGTACGCTTATATTCACTTTTTTTTGCATATAGCCATTTCGTTATTCCATACTTTCTCAACAGTTGATTCCCAATTTTACCAAAATGTCGCAAAAAACCGCTCTATCCTTCTATAGCGTTTATAATAACAAATAAATTGCATATACTATTGGTTAATGCATAAAACCGTATATAATTTGCGAATTTCACTTCGATTGACCCCATAAGTTCGCACTAATTACCACTAAATTCTTTGAAACCAAATTTTATATACCTTATATTAAAGTTGGTCCTTCGGTGCCTCATCGTGGCGCAGTGGTGGCAACGGTCGTTCGATAGCTATGGTAGCGGAGCGTAAGCCCTAGCAGGTCTAACCATGCTACAAAGGTATTGAACTGTCAATCCTACAGCGTGGTCGATTCATACCCCGAATCACCAGACCATGCCTGCTAGAGGTTGAGGACCGGCTAAATTCGAAGAGAGGTAATGGCCTGCTCGCCTAGCCAGCGAGGTGGCGTCATCTAATGGCTAAAACAATGCACGGAAATGGGCCTCAGTACCCTACAAAGTCGTGATAGATCTTAAACTAAAATGCATCAATTATTTCATCGAAAATATCTCATAATTCGAAAGCTGAATTTCAGCAGTTCACCTACATAACCTATTCATTTTTTGTGCTCTTTGAAAATTATTACTATTGAAGAAAAAAAAAACTATTGAAGAAATAAAACAAAAAAAAAATTTCACTGAAAAATCAATGGAGCGTATCGTTGATGATAAAATAGCCGACTAGTGGTGAAGTTGAAAATTTAATGATTGCTGAGGAAAGAGACAACAGTCAGTTGCCCATAGAAAAAAAACCAATTGTTGGTGCATTTCTTCGATAAGCATTGTTCAACTAGTCGAATAGCATTGTGCATACAAGAAAAACGTTGGAAAATTTAGACGGTTTTGCGTATTTCTATAGGTGATAAAAATGCACAGGTGTAAATTTAACCTCAGTGTTAAAAGTTGGCGAATTGCCAAGAAAACAATCAACCACTTGCTCGGAAGAGAGGATAGGTTGTTTGAACCATAATATAAATGATTATAGAATCGATTGGTCGAATGTTATATTCAAGTTGTAGTATTTTTTAAAACTCTCTTTCGTATGCACACTTATTTCAATTCAGGATTGCTTTAATTTATTTTCAAGATACTCTCGCTGCCTCTCATTTAACACTTTTTGTTGAATGAATTCCTGCTCCTTATTTCTGAGAGAAGGAATAATCCTCAATTCGATGCAACATCACCTCACCTCCCAATATCATCTTCTACTCCTCCCCACCTTATGTCACATCATATTCATGTTGCCAAACTTTTAACGACACCATAGATCTTCGTCAATACACCCTCTCTTCTAGTAAATCCTCCTCGGTGATTCAATTCGAGCTACACAATAATTGCTATCTCATAGTTGTATTATACAGGTATTTTTCTTTTTATGCCTTATTGAAGTATGGTCATTATAATCGACAGAGGAAATTCGTTTAAGCATTGCCCTCTTTTAGGCGATGGTTGTTACCCACTTCTGAAATGGGATAAATTTAATACTTTTAAAGCGGTTATGCTTATCCATTACAACAAGAGCACTTTCCTTTTTTACTGTGTCACTTATTCTCTCCATATTTATATCATTTTCTCTCGTTTTCTGGATGAAATGCAGCTAGCATTTCAGGGAAAAGTGTTTACGAATTCGGGCATCCCTCACGTGTACGGCTGTCTTCTGTGTTCACCTCTCCCATATATTGAAGGGGGAATTGATTGGATTATTAATGACACGAATAAAAAAAAAAAACATATTTAACTGAGAAACTTAAAAATATACTCATGCACTAGGTTCGAATCTTTCTTGATAATCCACTTAGTACCAATTCACCTTAATCAACAATTAAACAGCAATAATTTGATGTCTGTATCAGATGTTTGTATTTTTTGCCAATATCGAGCTATAATAATTACCATTCACTCTGGACTGAGGATAATTTTAATCCAATTATTATTGGTACCTAAATGCCCCCATGCACCTACATCTTTTTTTTTTACACGCCTCATTCATTTTTAACTCTACAAATCAAAGCAGCAATATTCACAGTTTGGATATGTTATCGAAATTTCATCTTTCTTATTTCGTTTATTCGGATTGCTTTGCTTTATTTCCCATGTATTTCTTAACTGACCTTATGCCATGTATTGCACAGTAGATTCCACCTGCATATGAAATAACTATGAAATAATTTTGTGTTCAGAAGCATTCTCCATATAAATCCTTTTTTTACCCCTTACACCTTTTATCTACCTTTGCAGCTAGCATTTCAGGGAAAAGTGTTTACGAATTCGGGCATCCCTCACGTGTACGGCTGTCTTCTGTGTTCACCTCTCCCATATATTGAAGGGGGAATTGATTGGATTATTAATGACACGAATACATATGAATGCTGCAAAATACCGCATCAATATTCCATTCGCTATTATCACTGCCCATTTGTTTGCAATTCATTTTTCCCAAAATTGCTGACATCGTTTTCAACGTACGCAAGCTTATGCAGATTTAGTCGCGGCTGTCACTAAGCGAATTTGGCCCTCTCCATTTCTCTCTTTTGATCTTTGTGCATAACTCTCTTTAAGGGAATATTAGGCAATGTTTTGTTTACATCAATTAAGTGGTTTAATTATAAGTTTTACTCATCTTTTAAGTTGTTAATTCTGGTGATGTCCATATTAATTCATCCTCTACCTTTATATCGCTATCTCTTTCTCTATCTTCACTTCTTATCGGCTATTTTTTCGGATTACCGAAATCCAGAAAAAATTGGCATTTTTCTCAAGCCATTGATTCAATAATTAGACGTAATATAAGACAGAAGAGAGTCGTGAACGCTACTTAAAGATTCCTATGAAATACAGTGATCGTTTCAAAATATAGCAGCGCATCAAGTTTATTTACTTTAATTAAATCAACATTCGTAGAAATGACAATATGTTTTAGATAATTTCTTATGCACCGAATTTGACTTTATTTTACCTAATTGAACAAAAAATATATCGTTAACGATGTTTTGCCAGTAGTGTTTCTTAGAGTTTTGATGACATAGAAATATTATGCATTGATAGGTATTCTTCCTTCTCTCTTCCACTTCAAACAACACTTTCTGCTCTTTTCCTCTCTTCCTTTCCTTCATCGAACAGTTTTCGTTTCAAATTATTCACTCTAATTTTTCTAAACGAAAAATTAAATGCATATCGTAGGTCTGAGATGATCATGTCTATATTGTCTACGGGAGTTGTATTTTAATTTTCTTCTATTATTCGTTTTTAAAATTTTATATTGGAAAATATTCAAGTATTAGGCTTTGTGCAAAACTAGAGAATAGATATGAATGGAAGTTTCACAATTTAGCCGCTTATTTCTGAGAAATGATTCAAGTTTGAACCGTTAATGCAAAATAATTTCGTGATGAAAATTGCTAATTTGCATTCATTTGCTTATCATTATTATGTTTGACTTTCTAGTTGCATCACTACGAATATTTGGCTTATTGTTTATCACTTTTGAACGTTTTCCTCTACATCAACATTTTGTGATTACTTACACATATGAAAATTATGCAACACTTTATAAATATCTATTTGTGCGATAATGAACCATTGTTATGTATATCAACAACCATTTGATTATTCAACATTATATTAATAGTTGAGCGATCGTTGGTATTTTATATTTCTTTTATGAACATTCTATTAGGCTTTTTTTTTAAATCTTTTATCATAGTTTCTATATTTTCGATAAAGTTTATGCTGTTGAAACTAGAGTATTACTATAATTTTATGTAATTATTCGTTTTTATTTCTGTAATTTTGCCTCTCTCTATGTCTTATTTGAGTTGAACTTTGTCCTCTAAACTTTTTTTTTTTCTAAATGGTTTACTCATCGAAATTACAATCGTTCAAAAATCTTCGAGATTTTTCCATGAAAAAGAGCATTTAATGATTGCAAATAATATTGTGGAATAATATGGTACCATTCGAATAGAATAGCAAATATGATTGAATTGACATTTATTTGTGTATTTGCTGAATTTGCTATTAATGTTTGCTTTTAATGTAGAAATGTTGAAAACCAACTCTAAAGTATACGGAAGATATTTACATTTGTATCAATATTGATCTTGATTCATTTCATTGCGTGTACTTTTTACTCGTATGCTTTACTTGAATCGAATATCAAATCACTCTCTCATTGCGTATCCAATCCAGTACATATTTTTGCTAACGTCACGTGTTTCCCCTCATTTCTATATTGTTATACCTTAGAATATACAATTATATTGCCCTTTACCTCCTCATTCTTATCTCGAGATGCGAGTTCGTGCAACACCCGTACTATTGAGCACCATTTCTTCTCTTATATTGAGCACCATTTTCTCAGACTCATTTTAATGTAATTCCTATTAAATATCGTTTCGCTTAAATTAGAAAATTAGTCTCCTTTCTTAAGCACATTATGGTTAGCTCGCCTTTCTCCTTCGTTCCCTCAAAAAATGTTCTTCACCTTGTTTTTAGTTGATTTACCCTCTTCTATTGAGATGAAATATTGCAATTTCGGTTGCAATAATAACTGTTTCAATGATAGAAAATAGTAAACTTTTACTTTTACTCTTTATTGCATTCACTTTTCTCGTCATAATCAATAAAAATTGACTCTGAATAGTTTGCTGTTCAACAAAATATTCATGCACATTACTACTATTTCGGTGAGAAGTGCTCGAGTTTATGGTCAACCTTATATGTTGATGGAAATTTCATACCTTTTACTACTTTATTAAATACTAAGTACTCGTTGTCTGATCTATCTGTCTATATATGTGTATGATTCCACTCATTACTTATTTTCATACAAAAATTATTAATCAGCTACCGTAGTTGTTTTAACTTGAATCGTCGATCGGATTAACGTTATTAATACGATTCGATTCATCGATCGCTAATCAATCACTCGACTACCAAACAACGCGTATGGTTGATAAAACTACATTTGCTTTGCTATCTCTTTTTTAATCTCATTCTTCCAATTATTATATAAAAATAAATATTTCATTAAAATTTTTTCATATATTTCGTTTAATGGCTTCCAAAATTATTGCCAAAGAAGTAATAATGCATTTATATTGATATTATGAATCGTGTTCATAATTTCCCTTCACGAATATTATTCCATTATGTTTCTTGTTAACTCATCAAATTGTGATCACTGATGCTATCACAGCAATTTGATATTGCAGAATGACAGTGAAGTACAACTTGGATGTATCGACCTCTCGCCCATGGACTCTATTTAAATTACTTTTGCGTTGGCGAGGTAGTATCTGGAAATCAGTATTGTTTGAGCTCACTATTTGGCTTATTCTTTTTTTGATCATCACTATCGCCTATCGATTAGCACTAACACCTCAGCAAACTAGGTATGTTTATTGCTGTTAATGTTAAAAACACAATTTCAACCAAGTTCAATTTACAGCAGCAACTGTTATGAATATCGAACTATAAAGACCGTAATAGCCTGTAGCTTTTTCTGCATATTTCCAAGAAAGCAATAGTTTTCATTATGAAAATAGATAAATTATAAGGTATTTTAGCGATTGATATGCCGGTTGTTTTCGTTGAGTGGATCGCGAAACATGTTTTCCCATATTTGTATCTCTATTAATGCAGTTTTTTAATAGTATAACACCTACTGTGCATTCGCAATCAATGTTTGCATTTTAAAATGATTTAATTTATTCAATTTTTAGATCATTTGAGCAATTCGTTCATTATTGTGATGATAAATTGGATTATATTCCATTGAATTTTATGCTCGGCTTTTTTGTGACATCGGTATTGAATCGATGGGTCAACTTCTTCAATAATATTGGATATATAGATAAGTTAGTTATATTTCGCTAATTTCTCAAAAAAAATATATAAAAAAACCAACTTTTTGAATTAAATGTTTAATTTTATGCTGTCTATGTTCTTTTATTTGCTGTTTTCATGCGGAAAATTGTTTCTATGAAAAAGATTTAGAGTTTTGAGATTAGGTGCTAATACTATCCGGCGAATATGCATATTTTTCGAATCGTTAAAGAAGTAAACTGTAGAAATTTTTGTGGTTTTGAGGTTTAATTAGCAAAATTCATGGCAGCTATGGTTTAGCATATAAGCTTTTTCTTATGTAGATATTGAGAAATTTCTGAACACCGAATCCTCAACGTAGATTTTTTCAATTATAGCGCCACTAAGTACTTTCGATATTTGTTGCATTTGTCGTTCCCAGCATAAAATTTTCAAAAGAGAAACTCTCTACTATCAAAACGAAATTACAGTCTCTTTTCTATCCATCTGTTTTTATAGAACGATTTCAAGTCCAATTTTCATTTTTTCTCCTAAATTTTAGTAATCATCGATCCTTATTGACGACCTATAAATTGTTTCTGCTCATTTCTCACCACTATGATTATCACTAATATTAATGTGATATGCCAATGCTCAGTACTTCGTTTGTACATAGCGAAAAAGGAAGAGAAACGTTTATGAATCATAAGCCATTCAACAATCACTTACAATCCACAAGAAATGTGTCAACCAAATCACAATGTATTGCAAATCGAGAATAGATTAGAGCCATTCGTTATGATGCAAATAAAATTTAGCACATTATAACACGTCTAAGCATTAAAATTTTATAGCACTAAACAAAAAGAATGTACTTTCAGCATTAATCCACATAAAAATCTTTGAAAGCTTAAATGACGTATAATGACGATAGGGAGGAAGGAGGGTAAAAATGAAAATTCATTCCGAAAATGCCTCCAGCCAACAATTATATTTCTTTAAGTAAACCTCATTAAAACACTTTATTGTTGTAGCTGTATGATGTAGTTTGTACCAGCCATTTATGCGGTCACTTTGAATTGACTCTGCAGAAAAAAAAAAACTTTCAACAGTATGTTTGAATTCGAGTCCTAATGAATAAAGTATTCCGATTCGATAAATTCGAGTAAATTGGTCTAGCACGTCACTCGACTCATTGATTCCTTTCCCATACTAGTGTGATCAGTTTCTTTTGCAACGCGCAAAGTTTGAATCCACGGCTTAATGGGTTTTGAGTTGGTTTTGAGTTAATTTTGGGTTATTGAGTCGGACTGATCACTTAAATTCCACCAATAACATTAACAAATAGCAATTTCAGCAGTTTGACATTTCAATGCAGTTGATTTTACCGGAAGAGTGAATGATAGGACAACAACAACAGCAGCAGCTACACTTGAACTCCTTACAAAGTCGCTGAAAAACAAAGTGGAGTAATATTGAACATAGAATGCCAGACCGGTCCGCTGAATTCAACCAGAGCCCGTTGAGTAGACAATAAAGAATCGAGAGTTGTTAACAATAGATGCGAGAAGCTGCAAAGTTTATCTTCCGAGATAGCAATATTAGAGAAAGTAGCTCATTGTTATGAATCATTATTTTTCTTTCCTATAGCTGTTCATTTAATCATATTGCAATAGTCATCGACGATTTAAGATAGTTTTAGCGCTGAATTTCTCTATCGCATGTCTAATTTCCTCTCTGTTTCATGCTAGAAATTCCCCAATATTTATATTGCAATATTTTTCGGCTCTATTTTTTCCTTTTTCGCATATTTTTCGAAAATTTGCCAAATTTTCTTTGACGACTCATACATAACGAAGTATATTTGCATCAATTGTGTCGTAGTTCATCTTAGATGTTGCAATATAGATTTGTCAAAGTCACAAGTTCGCGAACTTGGTGACTTTTCAAATATATGCGAAGCGGGAGAAGCTTTTTTTCCCAATATTTTGTTTATAATCGCTAATGTTTATTATTATGTTAAATTATTTAAAGCTATGTAGGATATAAAAAAAATATAGATAAATATATCAATTGAAAACTGTTGCTATCTTCATTTTGAGTTGTTTAGTATTGCATTGATGGTTGCCGCATATGTACGTGGTACAGACGAGAAAACACGAATGCAACGAAGGAATATTGTCCGATATTGTGTTCTATCTCAAGCACTTGTCTTTAGAGATATTAGCATGCGTGTTAGAAAACGATTTCCTACAATGGAAACTCTTGTTGCAGCCGGTTTGTTCTTAATTTACAATTTTATTTTTTAGCTGATTTGTTGTTTTAAGGAGCGCTAATTCTAACGATTAAATGTGTTACGATAGCACATTTAGATGTTAAGTTTAGCACATTACAACGCACTAAAATCATTAAACTAATGAGCCGTAATGACTTTGACGCAGCAATTTTAATATGATATTGCCACCACTGACTATATCGAACTATTTCTTCATAAGATGAATTGCTTATTAGATTTTTGTATGTGTCGAAGATTCGTTACTATTTAGTAAAAGTACAAATATTTGTTGAAAACTTTTTACCTGCAGGTTTTGAACCATTTTAAGTTAAAGGCACTCAACAAGTCCATCGGAAACCTGAGAAACCTTTAGAAGCTTTTTGATCTTCCAAAAAAAAAAAACAAAAAATTTATATTGCTTTCAATTTAATCTCTGCACGGCAGTCTTTTTATATCATTTGCATGTTTTATATTCTCAGCATTTTTGCATCCCATCGATTTTAGGATTTCGCCAATGCGAATTTTTATGTAAAATTTTCTAATTTTTCAGGTTTCATGATGGAACATGAAAAAGAAAAATATGATGAAATCCAATATAGATATGCCAAATATTGGATGCCATTTCAGTGGGCTTTAGCGATTTGCCAAGAAGCACGAAATCAACAAAAAATTGCCAGCGATATTCTCTTACAAAAAGTTGGCGAAGTAAGTTATTTTTAATAAATTTTATGTATTTATTAGGTTTTTTATCTATGGAATATATGATATGCTTTAATCTATTGTTTATTTTTCTGTATATTTATTCTAGTTTGGAGAAAAAACTAAAAGTGCAAATAAGAAATTGGTTTATCGCTTCAAAAAAAAGCGCTATTAATTAAGCTTTCCATAGCAATTTTCTCGATCACTTCGAGCATTTTCCTTAACGCTTCAAATTCACTCAATACATATGAATGAAAAGTTCATATTGTTGAGTACATTCAACGCTTATATTGATTTACATTTTGCACAAATCGATTCGTTGATTTTAGCTGCAAAACATTTTAAAAGGTTTTTATTCACTTTTGTGAAATTATTATGAGGGAAGAAAATAACTAGAACTTATGATGTCTTTAGGTTTATATGAATGAGAGTATTTATGTAAGGGTATCCAAATGTTTATAAGATGTGTATAGCAGAGAATCGAAATGTTTTTTGATGACTTTCTGATTTCTTATAGTTTTCTATAGCCGAAAGCGCTTTTATTAAATGTTTTGCAATGTCTTCGGACTTATATGCCATAGAACACTCTATTCGGAAGTATTCTTTCATTTGATCGTTTAGCACTTCCGCCAAATTTGCAATTGTAGTTGACAGCTTTTTGAGCAAAAAAAAAAAAAACATTTTCAGCAGCATTGTAATATGGCTATTGTTGTACAATCACATATTTGTTATTGTATATACTTAGTGAAACATTTCAAAACTGATCAAAGTGATCGATGCATTAAGAGGGCATATTTT
Organism: Baylisascaris schroederi; assembly: GCA_006503575.1. Classification (NCBI taxonomy): domain Eukaryota; kingdom Metazoa; phylum Nematoda; class Chromadorea; order Rhabditida; family Ascarididae; genus Baylisascaris; species Baylisascaris schroederi. Next base: position 192,453 of record QEWY01001804.1, read on the forward strand.
TGAATACAGCTAGCATTCATAATAATCTACAGTTTGCAAGAGTCGATTCATCGAGTTTTGTTTCGAAATATTGTTTAAGGCTAATGATGAATCGTTGATATTCCGATAGCAATAGGAATTTCCATTCATCCTGAAAAGAAGCTAAATTTAAACGATAGAGAATGATGAAAAATTCCTGAAACAATTCTGAATTTTTTACTCTCTCATTATTCGTCTTCGTATTCAGGAATATCCGGTTTCAAAATTTCCATTAATGTTAGCCACTGTTTTTTTTTGTCTTCAAGTTTCCAAATTTTCCCTCCGAGTTGATTGCTAATAAGTTTAGAAAATAAAGTAAAGTAAAGTAAGTAGCCCAATTAATAAAGTGTCGATGTTTTATAAAAATGTTTCCAATTTTTTTTTCGTTTCAAGAAATCGATTAGGCATCTCTTAAAGTAGTCGATGAGTGCAAAATTTTAATTAAGAATCATTTCTATAATTTTGTTGATTGATTTCTTCTGGAAAAAGAAAATTTTTAGCATACTCAATAAAAACCGTACCAATGCATAGTCCACCTAACATCTTGCAAACTTTTCTTCTTTATTTTTTTCGCCTAAACTGCAGAAATAAATACTCGAGTTATACTTAAGAATTGTGATTGTGTACAATAAAATCGCGAATCGTTGAACAGTTCACCTTTTAAAAACATCGTCAATTGCTTCTTGAATGACTTACACAATAAAACTACGTTCGTATAAAAGATCTTTTTTTTTTAAAGAAAATAGTAAAACTAACATGAGGAAAATGAAAAGAAGTAGTTACTAGAAAATAGGTAGTTATTAGAAAATATTTGCCCTACAAACGACAAATTTATTTTATTTGCAAGCGTCGATTTATTACAATCGAATCAAATAACGCAGAAAATATATTCTTAATAAAAACGATTGACAAATACAACAATAAACATTCGGCCTAAAGGAATGAAGAAAATTTCATCGAAGAGTTTATTCGATATTGGAAAAAGAATTTATGACTAGTTTTTTATGTGTAAAAATATCAGAAAAAGCATTAAATGAAGGAAGTTTACCAAAGGAGCTGATATTTGTGAAATGTTTTATGCTTATCATTTGAATAACAAACTTCAGCTAATTATTGACAGAGAGTAAAAGTAAATAATGCACCCATTTTTAAATAAATCCAAGAGCTCATGTAACTCTTCTACAAAAAAAAAAAAAGCATTTGTGATTCAATATCAACAAGATGTGATATTGCAGCGATCGAACGATGCCAATGATTCAAAACTATAGCTATAGAATGAAGCAAAGCTTCAACAGAACCAAATTGAGCCTAACAGATAGGAAGGGAGCAGTCTAGACGGTTTGCTTAGCCAGATTTTGTAGACTACTCTCACCAACCAGGTCAGTCTGTTACTTCGAATCACTAAGGTATGACGGACTAACGCAAATGAAAAGGTACATCGAATCTAAAAATCGCTTTAAAATCTCTTAATCAACAAGTCTTTCTTCCATGAAATTAATGAACTCGATGAAAGTTGGATTTTTGCAGGAGATCAAAGTATTCCGTACGAATATGGCTGTTCTTTGCAATTTTGATTGGGTACCACTGCCTATAATGTATCCACAATTGATTGTACTGGCGGTGCACACCTATTTTCTAATATGTGTTCTCTCTCGACAATTCATTATTAGTGACGATGCGGCGAATAAGTCACGTGTATGCATTTATGCAAATTTCATGTCATATCAAATGGCGAGAAGATGTTTTCTAGCAAGAATACTCGTGCTTTAAATAAAAGAAATAACTTTCAGCATAGGCTGAAAAAAAGTTTTTATGCAAAGTGGGGCCTAGATAGTTGGAACGGGAAATCCAAGCATGAGGAAAAATGAAAAATGGCAATTTCGATGAGTCGCTATCCTATTTTCTGTTATCTTGCGTCCTTCTTTTGTAAGTTTTTCGTGTAGATTTCTGAGGGTATGGCTCATCTTTTCTAATATGTCTAATATTATAGTGGTATTGTGTTGGATTGGAACGTGGTTCCTCACCTGTTTTTCACCTGATGCCGTTATGGTATCAAAATTTTGAGCATAAGAAATGAACATAGTTTCTATGCTAGGGTTTGCTCATATATATGCTCTATCACAACTTCTTCAAATAGCGTTGAGTGAGCGAACATTTATCCAATCTCAGCAAATACTGATTTTCAGTTGGATATCTTCTTCCCATTAATGACCGTACTACAGTTTATATTCTATATGGGCTGGCTGAAAGTTGCAGAAGCGATGTTGAATCCTTTTGGTGAGGATGACGACGATTTCGAGTGTAATTTCTTACTCGACAAAAATCTTACGGTTCGCTTTCCTTTTCACTACGATGGAAAATATCCAATTATAAACAAATATAAAGACACAAATACATAACAAATATAAACAAATATAAAGATATATTTATAATTGTATTAAAATTGAGAAATGTTTCTGAAGTGGGTGAATGCACAAAATGTCACTGTATTGCTCAAATTATTTCCGTTTTTCTCTGTTCGCTTGATTGCCAATCACTCATATTTATCTAATATCTGAATAACGAATGAAATTTTAACAGTAGATGAAATTGAGGAAGGCATTTTTAAGTCGCATCACACAATGAAACAATTTTCCCTGAATGTGCTGCTTAGCACTTCCATTTCTCTTCCTTATTGTTAACTATAGAATTTTTTCATATCCTGTGAAAACTCTTCATTTCAGATCGGTCTCACTGTAGTCGACGAAGGTTATGGTGAGACTCCAGCACTGAAAAAAGATATTTTCTGGAACGATAAGATTGAACCGTTGTATACTCTTGAATCCGTACATGATGAGCAGCCGATGTGTGGCATTACCGGCTCAACTGCGAATGTCAAGTTTGTATTTCGAATTAATGAACCAATCAAAATTAAGCAAAAATTATGACATTTTGAAACTTGAAATATTAGTAAAAAGAATATCAGATGAATTAGACTCCTTTATAACTCCGATAGTAGTTTATCGAAGTGATGTTTTCTCTAGGGAAAGTGATTTTTGCGCCAGAAATGTCTAGAAATAAGAATGATGAGATACTTCATTTTTCAGAATTAATTATCATAAACTAAATTATTCAAATTTCTCTTTGTTGTTTTATCTCATTCATAACTAATAATCCGTTAAGATATTTGAGGCAATTCATTATATATATTTTTTTCTATGTGAATTTCGAAATAATATTCTTCAGCGAAATAATTGAGAAATAATTCCTCGAAAACAATTCAGGATCGCCGAAAATGACCGCGAAATCAAAATGTTACCATTACCACATGATACTGAATTCAATCATTCATCACATCCGTTTGGACTCTTTCGTCGTTCATTTCAAAAGCGATTCGGTTCGAAAATCACCACCGGGTAAGCTAGAAATAACAATATTATTGATATATTTTTAATGCCTCAGATGTGGATATTATGGTACGCTTCCTGTATTTCCTGTGGTACGCTTCCTGTCGCTTCATTAGAAAATTTCACATCTATATGAGCATCTTTTTTGAGCTGCATAGATGTGTCGTTTTATTACTTGACTAAAAGACTTTTGCTAGATCAATTTGGCTTCTAGTTGAATGAATTCGCTGCTTGAAACAATACGCTGATTGTTGTCAATGGATTATTATATGAAAGTAGTTTTAGCGCAAAGAAAAATACCCTACAATATTAGTGTCTATAAGTTATAAGACGATCATATTCTGGAAATTTTCAGAGCTGATGGTCACTTTGGATCGAATGTGCTTAAAAGCATCAAACATCAGTTCCCTAGGTTTATTTTTTCTCCTTTCCATATTTTTTTTTCTGTCTGATAAATGAGAAATAAACAAGCAAAATTTCCTTTCCACTCTTTCCACTTATACAAAAATCTGTGAGATCACAATACTTTATGGCGTATTGTATGAGTAATATGGATATAGTTGTACCTATGAGTAACTTTTGCATAGTTGAAATATTCTAATAACACCAACAAGGTGATGATGGAGTTTTTCAATTTAATTTGTTCAGACTGAAAAATAATAAAAAAAACGTCGATTTAAAGTGACATTGGAATTTTAGAATCATGCTGCTTTGCGTCGAGAAATTTATGTATTTTTGAAGTGGAAGAATTGAGAAGCTGTAATAAAGATTTTTTTTTTAAAAGTTCTATGATTGATCGACGATAGAAATATTGTGCGATCATTTTACGTTCTTAGCAAGGAACAGAGATAAAAAGGGAAATTTTCTTTCTATCGATAGGTTTCTTAGCTACTTATGGAATAATATTTTTAATAGGGAGCAATGAAAAATGCAGAAAAAGAAAGCAATATAGATTCTAAGTCATTCTAAGTCACAACAATTTTAAGATCGATGCTATTATATCGATAAATTTCAGGTCAATGAGTCATAATCAAGTTCATTTCGTTACCTCATTATCATCGAATGATAGTGAAGAAAGCCTTAAACCACAAAATGATATAAATCTGCGTACTCTCGGTCGGACAACAAGTCACCCTAATTATCGTAGAAGCAGTTTGACAAGTGCATTGGAGGCTATCGTAAACGAATCAGGTGCTTATACCAATCTAGGTGTCATCATTGGAGGTTCGGTTTGCTTTTTTTGATAATAATTCATATCGCTATCTCCAAGTATACCCTGAGCCTATATAATCCATTAAACATTAATATGTCGATAAATATTTCTTTCATTTCTGCTAATGTAGTCTCGAGTTTTTTTTTTTTTTTTTGATGTCTGGCATTATGGGGTGACTAGCGCATGAATAAGAAATGTATTTGCATTTAGAGTCATATGTGCCATAGGTGCATAGGTGAAACCCGGAGTCAAAAGTGCGATATCCCTCAACTCAAATTCAGTTACTCTTGAAGAAAAGAACTCAAATAACCCGCCTCTACTTTCAGTATTCTCTTCAACCGCACACCTTCCATGTGCTCGCTTATTCGCACAAATTATTCATAAGTTCATTTCATCCCGGTAGTTTTATTCTACTCCGTGGCTAGGGATTGCGATATCCCTCAACTCAAATTCAGTTACTCTTGAAGAAAAGAACTCAAATAACCCGCCTCTACTTTCAGTATTCTCTTCAACCGCACACCTTCCATGTGCTCGCTTATTCGCACAAATTATTCATAAGTTCATTTCATCCCGGTAGTTTTATTCTACTCCGTGGCTAGGGACAGTCAGCCCTTCCATCAGGTTCGGTTGTCCCTCCTCCCTTGAATTTATTACTTTTCCTTGCTAAGCTGGAAAGTTGTAAGAGAAGTTAGAATTAGATGGCACACGGAAAAGGAAGGCCATGCGCATAGTGTCGATGAAATTGCTCGATAGCATGCAATGTATCTCAGCTAATGTTTTTGATTTAGAACAATCTGCTTATTGCTTTGAAATATGGTGCAACAGTAAAGGGTATATTTTTGTAATATTCTATCTTCGAAAGGAAGGAAGGGTATTGAAGAGGTTGGCTTCTATTGAAGTGATCACCTGTTATTGTTTGTGCAGTGGTTTCTTATAACGTCAAATTTTAGATGAATCTTCTGCGCCAACGAAGGAACCAACATTTTCGTTCCCAAGTCGGCATGAATTTCATGGATATGTACCTCATGATTCGGGAAACCTATCACCAAATACGACATCGCATAGACTCGAGGATGTTGAAGAGGAATGCGAAGACAGTACATCAAGGAGCAATACTGTGGTGAAACAAGAAGATCAGGCAAAGCCAAGCGTTATGACAATACTAAATAATATGAATCTAGAACAGAACACCCAAGTTGATAATGTTTCAAAACGCACCAATATAGCATCTGAAGGGCTTAACGTTGAGGAATCTTCTCACGATAGGCGATAAAATTGCACCGAGGAAGAAATGCTCATTTTCTTAAATATTAATTTCTGCATATTATATAACTTTTTAAAAGCAGTTTCAAAATTTATTTCTACTAATTTTGAATTGCAACTGTTAAGTTCGATATTATTCAAACACATTTATCTTCAATATCTCTTTTTTTTTCAGTTTTAAACGAAAAACATTTTAATATTACGGAAATATTTCACCTCATAAGCAAAGAATTTGAAGGAAATTGAAAACTCCGATTGATACACTTGAATAGTTTAAACAAATTTTTGCATTTTTTAAAATCGTTATGTGCTTTTTGCATACTCACACATCATACAAACACTAGATATGCTATGTTTGCCTATTTCATAGATATCTTTACTATGTCCCTCTCTATCCAATAGTTAGAAATTGCAGATAGCAAAAACAATAAGTTTGAGTGCATATGATCTTGCACTTTAAGGTAGTCTCAAAGACCCATTTTCTTCATTATTTATCGAATAATGCTAATTCCAGAGGGATGAAAGTCATATAACTTTGAATATTCAAATGTCTATAGAGATTTTGAACAGAATATTCAAATTTTGTACAACTGAAAATGTATATTGAGCTGGTCCGCTTGGCTAATATGTAAATTTTTTCTGCAATTGTGAAGGTCACTAATGCCTTTCGCACATTTTGGCTATAGCGACGACAATCGCTGATCATTGTTTAGATGCCTGAGCCTCAGGAATTTTTTAATGGCTCAGGGGTAATAATTCTTATTTATTAAATGTGATTTATTATATCGCCATACTTTGGTATGCTTAGGTATTTTAAGTGCCTTAACCAAACATGTATATTGTACTTTTATGCTTCTATAATAGCTTTTATATTATATTATTTCAAGCAGTCAATTTATACGTCTATTTATTACATTGTTATATATTTATATATAAGTGCTTTTAAATGCATTGTCTCTGTTATTGATGCTTTTAAATTGGAGGTAAAATAGATTATATCAAAAACAAACAACAACGTTCCGTTTCTTAAGTGACAGTCAACGAAATACGGTTTAAATAATTCTCTAACAGTGGATGTTTGTTTGAATACAATAGAAGGAGATAAATTACGCTAACATAGGGGAATGTTTAGGAAATTCGAAACTATGAAAAACATAGAAGTGTTCACCTAACGTACATGGAAATATTTACCTAACGTGGCGAGGAATCCATTATAGTATGCTCTCTAAACTTTTTATTCCATTTTCTGGAATTATTCGCATAATGCTTATGTTTCACGTATATACATTTCCATACGTGTATCCTTTACGTGTTGCTTACATTCCAATTTCACACGTACGTGTTTTCACATATATATTTCCATCACGTATGCATACAAACTATATGTTACGGGCCTGTTAATACAAACGTTTGTTGCACGTACATTCCCGCTTGGATGCTGTTTTTCTTAGTGAAATTTTGCTGTAAAATGCTCACTTATTTATATAAAACTTTATTATGAGTAGAAAAAACTGCAAGGTCAATGCAAGTATTTATTGTAGTTGTTTGATTATAGCCTCTCCTTGAAGGGGTGCTGTTTTGAAATAGGAGCCTCTCGCCGAAGAGGCGTGAAAACAGCATCCCATCTTCCAAATATGTCATGACATTTTGGAAATATTCGCTAAAATGTATCGAGAACACTTGCAATTACTTCTTTTTGAATGACCCAGAAAGCATTTACCTCGTGCTTATTTCAGTTGGAAGTGAAGTGAGAGAAAAAAGGGTGTGAAAAAAAAAAATGCGAGCTTCCATCCGTTGAACATAACTTCGCTTAGCTATCACAAAAATGCAATCTTAGGCTTCTGTTCATGCAAACTTGGCAGCCATATAAAAAGTTTATCTATATTTAAATGCGTTTTTGCACTTTTTAAAGCGATTTATGCTCAATACGCTTTTTAGATATTTACACTCTATTCCTTTAAAAAATTGCCGATCATTTTTATATCACTTACATTAGTTTTGTTATCCCTATCTTATAGTGCGATACGCAATTCTATTACGCCGAATGAGGCGCACATGTCCTAGATTTTATACTAATTTTTCCATTCATTCAGCGACGAATCAAGTGGGTAAAGTGTAAAAGTATATGGCACTCTCATAGTGATATATGTCTTACACATTTTTTGCGACCGATTCGAACTTTGTCATTCGAACTTTGTAATGGCGTTGCACTGTTGCCGTTAAATGTTTCCTCTAAATGCAAACATTGCAGAAGAAGTAACACTGCAGGAAATTCTATTCTTGTGTTCAAACAGATAGCATAGGTATTTCCTTACTTATATTTACAGGAAGCTTCTAAGAAAAATTTTTGGTTGCACAAGATCGAGGTCTTCAACATTTTGTTTTGTTAACGCAGATATAATTTTTAACAATTGCACTAGCATTTTCGGGAATTAAGAACGCCGATACGATTCGCAATTTTCTATTTCATTTCAGTATATCAGCCGGGCACACAAATATCCAAAAAAAAAGAGAAAAATGAGCAGTGATGCATTTTTCAACGTAAACTGCCAACTGCAGTTGTGAATCTATTTCTGAACTCTCTTAAAAATTAGTTCTTAGGGTGCACTCGATTGGCTACAGATCAAAATTGAACTGAAAATTTTTTGATACGATTAAATAGCGGTGGAACCTCAGAAAAAAAAAAAACTAGTTCGGCCAAAAAAGGATCAGTGATCACTAGGTGACGTGGATCGTATCCACAATATTTCTTGGCCATATATTGTGATTCACGAGCTGCTGAACTATCGAACAGACAAATACGCACATACAAACGCATAGACACAGATAGAAGTGATGGAGGTAGTGCAATTTAAATATTTCTTTGTAAAAACACATAAAAGGAGGAAAAGTAACGTTTCATGAAACGAGAAAATTTGAGAAGTTCAACATGCTTAATAAGCTTCAAGAAGAATAATAAAGAAGATTTATATAGAAATGGTTTACACTCAAGCCGGTGGAAATAGCCGCCAGTGCCAGTCGTGATAAAGCGGTGCTTTGTAAGAACGATCAATGCGCCTTCATCACTAGGGCTAACTATTAGAGATACCCATAACGATAGCGCGTTTCTGTGTCTCTAATCATGCTCTATGAGGCAGACGAATATATTACATTTGCAAATCTGTTTTTCTTAACGCAATTCCATTTTTAAGCGTAGTGATATCACTGAAACCTGCGTGAATATATCCTTCTATATTCTATTGGCCATTATAATAAAATAAAATAAACTCATTTTGCATCGGATGACCAAAAGATAGATATATATTCTTCTCTATGCAAAAACTTTCAACATCAAAAAAATATATATATTGATAAAGAATTTTTGACAGAAACCGCTACTGAGTAAAATCTTTTTTTTTAGTGTTGTAACGTTCTTGGATTACATATAGGATTCCACTCGCGAATAGTGGTGTTATGATCGCCATCGCATTGCACTTTTACTATCGCTACATAAGAGTGTTCATCACACTACATCGCATCTATGATGAATACTGCAAATCTTTGTCGATGCGTGCGTCTATTCGTTTTATTCTTTATACGATTCGGCAGTCCTAATATTTGCTTCATTTAGAATTTTTTCTCTGTTTGCGATTAGATATTTTATGTTTTTATATAACATCCTAACTTTTGTATATTTGAATGGAAAATTAATGAAATAAGGTTTGTTTACTAATAACTTTTTGGTTATTCAGTGAGAAATAAATCTTGTTTAAATTAGAGAAGTTTCCTTGTTTCAGGAGTCACATTGGCCATTATAAATAGAAAATCTCTATCATTTCTACCAGATGAATCTCGAAACATTGCTTTATACGCGTTAGTTAAAGTGGAAGTGATGAATATTTTTATCTTCTTCAATAGGGAGAATGTGAGTGATTTTTTTGTTTTGAATTTAAGGTTTGCTTTCACTTAGGTAAAATGATATCATTGTTCTAGGATGACCGTGAAATATAATCTGGATGTGTCGACATCACGACCATGGACACTCTTCAAGCTTTTATTTCGTTGGAGAGGCAGTGTTTGGAAATCAGTTCTATTTGAATTGGCCATTTGGTTAACACTTTATTTCCTCACATCTATAGTGTATCGATTTGGTCTTAATAAATCACAGAAAAGGTCAGAATTATATTTGTAGATATTTGCCGTTTTTTTGAGTTTTAGAAAACTTCATTCTAAATATTCGATTTTTGATTGTGACCCTCAGCCATATTGTGTTAATGAGTTTCGCAATCAAATCGATAGATGGAAATGAATGGTGGTGGACTTTTCTACGCAAATGCGTCACCGCTCTCCAAACCGTCATGGATTAACGGCTCTCTCCCATTCCCTCCGCTTCCCTTCCCTTCTTCCATCCCTCCCCTCCGTTACAGGAACAACACCCTCCAATTTTGACACGGTGATTGGTAACATAACAAATAGCCTGGAAATGTTGTATTGTTGGTTTCAGACAATTCTAAATTGCCTGCAAAAAAAATACAACCATCAACAGTTTTTTTCACCACTAGCAACAACTGCAGAAAGTTGTGCAAGTATTAAAAACCTTCGATGTTTAAAAGCTTGTTTCATTTTCTTACAACAGCTTTTCCGATTTCTCTTTAATTCTCTCATTTTAACGAATCGAAACGCTTTTTTTTGTAGCTAATGGGTTGCAAACAATTAAATTCATTTGAAAACCTTTTAATTGTTAGTAAAATAAAATGTTTTTGAATATTGGTCATTATTATTAATTCCTTATTAGCATTAGCCGAAATTATATCTCTTCTGAAAAAAAATCGTCTAAATTGTTTCAGAATTTTCGAGCAATTGGTTTATTTCATCAATGGAAAACTCGACTATATTCCACTTGATTTTTTACTTGGATTTTTCGTGTTATCGGTTTTACGCCGTTGGAATCGTTTCTTCGATAGTATCGGATATATCGATAAGTGTGTTCCTTTACCTTTCGTTGTAATAATTTCATAATATTTTCAAGGTGTATATGATGTTAATAATATTTTAATTAGTGTTTCATTCAAGCAGCAATAACTTGAAATGAAGAACTGCTTTACCGCGCTCGTCCTCGATTTTGGCCAGTTGGTCATTCTTTGACGCTAGTAGAAAATATGGAGAATGGTGTCTCCTCTTTTTTAAAGAAGAAAGGCTCCCTCTGCCATCCACCTAATTATCCTAGAAATCTCTTTCCTATCCAATGGCCATGAGTAGTGCTAAAGTTTAGCGATATCGATACTTTCCTGAATGTGCACACGAGAGCCTGCATGATTTTAGTTGCCTCTCGTTGAATGGAGGTCACCTCACCCGAGGGTTTGATAGCATGAGAAACTGACAATCTTAACACAACTGAAAGAAAATTTCACAGGATAAATCTTCCATATAGACAGGAAGACAGCAAGACCAATCAATAACTGTGTTCATTAGCAGTACAGCCTTGCAAGAATTACGGAAAGCATTTGAAGGAGGAATATGTGAAAGGAACGTTGATAGGGCACGTTTTATGAGGGGAACGGCTGATTAAAGAAGGTCAAACTGTTCAGCGATGAAATGCAATACTGAAAAGTAGATGAGGATGGACTGGTGCAAGTTGAGAAGATATTATCGAGGAAGGCAACCAAAACAGGATGAAGGGTGTCCGAAAAAAAAGAATGAAGAGTTCAGCGGACAAATTAACATAAGGTGTCAGGATATGCAACGAATATTGAGAGTAGAGATGCCGGACTCGGGTAGAAAAGAGTTTAAGGAGCGACGCTTCATAAAAATAACAGATATGTGTTGGTATTGTAAGCAGGTGTTTTGCAGTTGTTAAGATAAATATATGACTGGAAATGGTGAAAGGTGGTGATTTTTTACGTACATCGGATGCTGTAGTACACCTTTGCGACTGAATCCGAAAACTGCTAAGATATGTGACAGCTGGGGAGGATGGAGGAGGATAACGGAGAAAAACAAATGAACGAAAAATAATAAGCGAATACTTTTGCCATATTTTTGTTACGAGTGTCGATGGATTCATTCCAGAATTTGCAGTATCGCACTAATGGTTGCCGCATATGTACGTGGTTCAGATGAGGAGACCCGCAAAATGAGAAGAAATATAGTGCGGTATTGTGTGTTGTCACAGGCACTCGTTTTTAGAGATATTAGCATGCGAGTGCGCCGTCGATTCCCCAACCTTGACGCTATTGTTGCTGCAGGTAATTTCATACTGGCTGTCATCTAGATACTAGCAACTATATGCTCCTAATGCTTAATTCAAGTATGCATTAAACGAGGGGAACAATATTTGGAAAATTTCTATTTTATTATAAAACATTTCTCTTTATGCTATCGAAAATATCTCAAAATATTGTGTCGTCTTCACTGATTTGACTCAGCTAAGCTTCTACAACTATGTGAAATGAGCAAGAATACTTCTTATTTCTAATAGATATTTTCTCTTTCGATTCCAACCTATTCCCTCCATCATTCACTCTTATAATTAAATGAGAGGTCGACGAATATATAAGCGGAATTAAGGCCGCAAATGGAAAAAGGGAAAGTGGAAATCCCACTCTAAGATTGTATGTGATTTATACAAGTTTATTTTACCGCTGCACTAACCACGTTAATTAAATTTTTCAAATTTCGAATAAATTTTTCAAAAATTTCAGGTAACTATAACGAAAGTTTTCATTTTTTCATTGAATAAATGCTTATCTGATAAATTCCCTCCCGAAAACTTCACTATTTTTTTCCACAAGGTATCATTTTTCTCGAGAGATTACTAAAGTTTCGAATTTTTTTTTCTATCCCAAATCTAAATCCAAAATATTATTCTTTATAGGATTTATGTTGGAACATGAGAAGGACAAATATGAAAAGATTCAATATCGATATGCGAAATATTGGTTACCATTTCAATGGGCTCTCGCTCTATGTCAAGAAGCTCGTCAAAAGCAAACGATTGCTAGCGATTGGTTGTTGGAGAAAGTGGGCGAGGTAAGAACAACAAGATAATTTCATTACTTTCCTTTTCGGATCAGAATTATTCAAAAAAATGTTTTGTGCTGCATTAGTGCATCGCGATTTTAAATGGAACCCTCAAATGTTGCGATTATAGTTGCCATTACTTGATGCTACAATCAAGGGCTTTTATTCATTGAGAGAGGGAGATATTTTAGAAAGGGCCGCGTTTTTCTGATACAAGCGATTTTGAGGGAACACTTCGGGGAAGTCCTTCTTGTCAATCCATATTCTGCTCCTTCTTCTCCCCTCTTCTCTCCTTCATCTCCAAAAAAAAAAATTCATTTCTCACTTCGATGATGTGAACATTCACTGCAATTGCACGTTTGAACTTGCCTCTACTATAGGATTTGCTCTTCAAGCGATTTAACCCGTAGAAAAAAAAGCTTAAATTTTGCCTTCAAATATTCACTTTCGTATACTATCCAGCATTAAAGTTGCATTCATCGGATTGTTGTTGATGATTATAAAATATTTTCATTCAGTGGATAATAAAATTTTCATTTTCAGGAAATCAAACAATTTCGAACCAATATGGCTATTCTTTGTAATTACGATTGGGTTCCATTACCAATCGCATATCCACAACTAATTGTTCTCACTGTTCACGTTTATTTTCTCATTTGTGTTATCTCTCGTCAACATATTCTCTCCGATGAGGCACCTAATAAATCAAGAGTACCATTATCATTTGCTCTATTTTTATTTATTTATTTATCGCCTGAGATTTCACTGTCTCAACGGCAACCAAAATTGAAGAAGGGTGGAAATTCCCAGCAGGTTGTAGTGATCAATTTCTTAGTTTTCCTCATTTAAATCGAATCAATAATATTTATTTCAGAATATAAAATATTTGTATTTTGAATTAGTGGGGAAGATTGAAAGTATACTAGTCTATTTCCTTGATAATTCATTTTTGTCCATATTGTTAGTTAGTTACGGTAGCAACTGCTATTGCCGCATGATGCAAATAGTTGTGGCATTTATCCAGACGGAGGTATAGGAACATGTGCGTGCGCACGCACCATGGCAAAGCAAGTCTGGGCAAAAACACAAGCACACATGCCCATACCCACATATGCGTGCGCACATGCGCTGCTCACATGTGTAGGAACATGATCAGACAGCAGGCAAACGCTCGTCGCATGCATGTACGCACGTATACGCGCATACACATGCACAGCACCAAGGCATGCACACGTGTACGCTACCGCACGCACGCAGAGACTCGCACACGCACATAAATCTATGCATGGATACACAGATAAACACAAACGCATGCAAATACGTACAAGCACATGCAACGTCACAGACACAAAGCCATGCACATAAGGGAAACCATATGACCGCACGTATGGACACACACAGATACACATGCAAGCACAGGCGTCGTCATAGCCTTAGCCACGGCTTATGCACGAATGCGCACGCAGACACGCAGATGCACACGCAGACACGCAGATGCACACGCAGACAAAAGCACAGTCACAGGCTGATGTAGATGCACCCACGCATGTGCGCATACACATCTCCATGCACACACACACGCATACACATAATTGCACGCAGAGCAGAAATAGATGACAAAATATGTTGTTTATGGAGCAGTCCGAGATTCGCACTTTTTTCTGAAATTTCTTTTTCAGTTCGATACGATATTCCCAATAATGTCGACTCTTCAATTCATATTTTACATGGGATGGCTGAAGGTAGCCGAAGTGATCCTCAATCCTTTCGGTGAAGATGACGATGATTTCGAATGCAATTTCCTTCTCGACAAGAATCTTACGGTGATTTCAAAATTCAGCCAATCGATCTGAGACCACCTTAGTTTGTCTGATTTAATGATGCATTTGACTTACCCGATTAGAGTACAACAAGATAAAACGCTATAAATGGTACGCAGGATAAGTTTTGACTCGAAAACCTGGAGTAATGTTGATTGCAAAAGTTCCTTCAATTTATGGACACTTACCGAAGACCTTTGAATCACTAGGTGGATTAACGTTCAACTAATTGTGGGTAAAGGTTTTTCTCAAATCTTGCGCTCTGAAAAAAGCAACTGCAACAGAAGAAAACGTTTATGACTGTTCGTGAATGTAAAGAAATGTCTGATTGTTTTAGATTGGTCTAACCGTAGTGGACGAAGGATATAATAAGACTCCTGAAATACTCAAGGATGCTTTCTGGAAGCATCCTATTGAACCGTTATATTCAACGGAAGCGGCACATGCGGAACGACGGATGAGTGGAATCACTGGATCTATAGCACATGTAATGTAAGTTCATCCAATCTTCTTCTCTTTAATAAGCTTTCATTTCCCTCTCATTTTTGATGCGAAACCATAATTTATAATATTTGATGTATTGTTTCGCAAATGATCTTAGTGTTTTGCAATGAAACGACGTACAACGCGTTAGTTTGCAGTGTACATCGCAAGAGACGATATTTTGAATCGTCGGAAAATCATATATATGAAACAGTTCTCGGGATCATCACAAACGATTCATAAAGTTACAAAACAATATGAGCAAATCTCACATGTGTTCACGCTAATCACAAAAGCGATCACCTCCTAGGGCGAAGTAAAAATAACATATTTGATACCGTATATCCCTCTCCATTCTTCCATCAGTTTCCCTGTTTTTAAAAAATTTTACGAACCTATAATTCCCTCATGTTTCGCCCAGTACTATTCTTGTGGGCTCGAAAATTCTATCGGCTGGCAATAAAATATTGGCAAAAATTTCAGATTACCAGAAAGAGAGCATGAAATCAAAATGATGCCATTGCCACCTCCAATTCCTCGCCGTAGCTCAATTGTTCCTGCTCTCTTGTCATTGCGAGGTTCGATAGGCGGCGAATCGAATTCGTTTGTTTATTTTCTATTCATTTATCCATTACTCATTCGTTATAAAATTAAATCTTTTGCTTTATTTTTGGAGCTCTTACTTCATATAGATTTCCATATAAAAGGATGCGAACATTCAGTTCGTTTTATTGTTTAAAATTAAAAAATTTTTCTTTTCTTTTTTTTTGAAATTGTTTCAACGGAATTTTTCAGGAAAATAAATTTTTGCATTGAATTTACATCTTGAAAAATAAATTTCTTACATATTTATGCAGTAATTGAATTTCCGATGAGCTGCAAAATTCAAGAAGCGTTTTGTGTTTTCATGAGATGTATTTAAATATTCAGTGGACCTAAAAAACGATACGGTGACATATGGTGTTATTGAAAGATCTGCAAAGAAAGAAGTTGTCGTTTGCTGCTACCGCGCTTTGGATTTTATTCCTCTTTAAAATTTACTTCGCATAAATTAGCGTCTGTGTAAGGGATTCAAATGTATGATTTTTGTAATTTCAAACTAAGCACCTGAGCGACCTCACTGCCCAAAAAAAAATGGCCTTCAAAGACTTCTGCGTAGATAGAAAACGGAGGAATGGCGAGAACTTTGCATCTCTTGCATCGCTGGAGTACAGGACACATGACGTCCTTTAACTGTCCTGCTCCACTTGGCCTGCTATTACAGAAGCTGTTTCACAAGCTTCCCGTCCTTTCTACCTATCCAGAGGGGGCTTCTACCTATCCAGAGGAGGTGGTGAAGGAAAGAAGCAAAATGATAGGAAATACCTAGTCTATTGTGGGAATCCTTTATCTTGTAGTCATAGTGGGCTCCTCAAAAATGCTATAGTGGCATACATTCACTGCCTTCCCTCCACCTTTTCCTCTTTTAATCCTAATCCAGGGTTTCGAACAAACAAATAAAGTTGTGGGGGCCGAAAAAAAGTTAAGGTGTTCCGAAGTAGACAAAGAAAGAAAGAATAAACCTTGCTTTATACGAATGCATACACCCATGAAACTAGAGGTTGTAGAATGTACTGGATGGTCAGAGCTAAAAGCATAATTTTTGCAGATTCAGGTCAATGAATACCAGGAGGAGCCTGTATTCGAGTCATCAACCTGTGAACAACTTAAGTGTAGGCGACCTTGCTGAGTTGGATAGTGACAACGAAGTGCGAACAAAGGAGAAATTCAAGTCACGTAGGCGCAGTCTCCAATCATCATATGGATCACCTCTTAACAATTTTGGCCGTAAACATATACAGAATAGCTCCATGCCGTGTGGTTGCTGAGAGCGGAATTTTTCTGCTTCATAAAGTTTATGTTAACGATGTGATGTGCAAATTCATTCGTTTGTTTTTTCAAGTTTTTTTTGTATACAGGAAGTTTGCATACAACTTTTTGTATGCACAAAATATAGATGCAATCGCGCATTTCGCTATTAAAACAGCATAATTTCCGAAGAGGTGCTGAAGCTACAAGGATGATACCTTACGATGACTGGGATACAAGATGGGAGGGAATTGGTGGAGGATTTCAACGAGAAGAGAAATGAGAGAAGAGGAACGGATGCAAAAGAAATGAAAAGGTGGCAAAGTGAGTTGAACTGAGGTGAACTGCTGAACTAGCTGTCAGATGCAAACGATAGTGGCTATGCGACGATTACAAGTCGTAGAATTACTACATCTGCTAAGTAAACGTGAATGTGAACGACCCTGGTTTTTGTTGCCAACAATATTCCATATTGGTCACAAGTTGGGTATCTAATTGACATTAGATATGCGACATAGTTACAATAATGGTTCGAAGAGGGGTGACATTAACTCTTTGATTGATTTTGAATGTGTGAAACAATTATATTTCCATCAAGAAGCATTCGATCGTTAGATGTGTATTTGGTGAGAACAACGCCAGAAAGCATTGACGATGCGACGCTTTGAATTTCGTTACGTATGCAAGCAATTGCAGATGATTCAAAGTTTGGTTCGCAATTGCCGCAGTTTAGTCGACTTTACAGCCTTCTTAGCTCCCTTCTTAGTGGTTTCCGAGGCTTGCCTTCGACGATGTACTCCACTAAAACACCGAATGGTTGCCATTTTGATTCGGCCGGCCTTATAACAAAACATCTGAGCTGATGTTGATTTCATGTTGGTCGAAGGAGTTCTAAAATAATAGATGTATGGTGATANAAAAAAGGAACATTTGGATCAGTTTAAAAACGATAATTAAAATCTCTAAGCCTGATTGCCTTTTCTTGCAACGATTATCCAACACAAACGAAAGTACGTTCAAGTTTTTAATATTGCATGCTTTATACTAAAAATACTATAGTATGAAATCAAAAGAAAGTTACTCTTAGCTCTTTAACGCTAATATTTAACAGAAATATTACGAATAGCTAAATACAAGAATATATTGCACTTAATAGGAAATGCCTATTATCATAGGTGCACAAACATGATTGCGCTATTTCTCTAAAAATCTTAATAACGTTAAGTTGCCAAATTAATATATCGATGCTGTTTATTGTGTAATATTCAAATGTGTTCATCTCATATTACCAATATCTTGCATTGTCAACGATTTTGATCATTTTAATACGATGATATTAATCTCCGTTTTTCGATTTATTTTAGAGATATTTGGAATATTCATATGCACCTTTCAACAGAGTTAATTATAAGTTTTCAGTAAGCGTTATTGATTGAAACTATGAAAATTGCATTCGATAAAAACGAGAATTTTTTATTTGTTTGCTAGTGGATTTAAAATTTTCAATTCTTTCCATAGAAAGGTGAAAATAAATAAGTAATTGAGCATCGATAGTAGAATATTCTCAACTTGAACGAACACTATTCAATAATTGCTGAGTCATATTCTTCTAAACAAATTTCTGCCTTAGTTTGCAATTTTTGCATGCTCATAAGAGTATTTAATTTTTTTTTTCTTAAATTTTCTCAAATTGCCTCATCCCACTCATAATAGGTCAGTTATGCAGCTGAATTTACATGACGAAACGGTCATAAGCGCTTTATTGCTATGAACTTTAGTGATTGCTTTTTTAACTCCTTTTTTTTTGTGCTCCAGGATAATCTTCAACAACGGTTGATTTTCCTTCTCCATTCCTTTTCTCCTTTCGCTTCCTCTCATCTTCTCCTTCCACTTTAAACGATCACTTCTTTTTCAATATTAGCTCAAGCGCAATACGTATTTTTCTAAAAGGTATTCTGTGAGCATCTCATATTGCAAACGTTGGCCATAGAAGCGGTAAATGTCGTCATTAAAATTGCCAACCTTTTTCCTATGAATTGGGCTTTTCCGCAATTCCTTCTCTTTGTATAGGCATGTGGTGCACGTTCAAATTCGCTATTAGCGCTCTATTATGTTTGACAGCCGCCAGTCAAACGTTTCTGTTGCAATTTTATCCCCTCAACGATCGCAGTACTAATATCATGTCGCTAACCGAGGTGTTCTCTGAGGGAGCGGGAGAAAGGTCGGCGGGAGATGGCGAAGAGCAGAGGAGAGGAGAGGGGTAAGGAGGATAAGAGGATGACCGAGAGCGCCACACTGATTGTTTTTTTTTTTTTAACAATGTTCATGAAGGCAGTTTCGTTCAAACCTGTGGTCAAATCTTCCTTGTTGATAATCGCTAATTTTATCGCGTTTAATGATGAAATGCTTCACTCATAGATCGACGTTGATACTCACATTGTTACTGTTCTACTAATTGTCTATTGATGCATCGATGCCTATTTTCAGTGCAGTACATTCATATAAGCTGTCTATTGATATATTCTCCTATAAACCGCTCATACTTACCGTTTTTCAAGTAGTTGTTTACCTGTGTAATGTACAAGTATGATTCAGTGTTTTCTGCATCATTATGTTCATTTGATAATCGGTTCAATCTATCATAGTTTAAAATATACTAAACTGCTTTTTCCTTTCTATGGTGCATGGCATATATGTGCGTCGTTTTTCTTCTTCTAATTTTTTAACATTCTACGTCTTTTATTGAGTCTTCTGTTTAATTTGATTATAGGAATAGAGGTGACGAAGTTGTTCACTAAAATTTGAAAAAACTTTTTGGTTGTTCTGAGTGACTATAAGTGAGCATGATACACTTTGATCATGACCTATCAAGGTGTATCGTGATCCACCTCTTTGATTTCATATTGATCAACTATGATACGTGTAGAAGTATTTTTATTAAAATTTTATTTTTGAATGCATCGAAGCGGTTCTTAATGAAGCTTAATAAGTGAAAAACTTCAAGCAACAATTCTTAAGCTGATTTGAGATTTTCACTAAATAATGGTTGAGGATAAGATCACTTGAGGTCTTACGAGAAGTTTCTTAGTTTGAACTTTTTTAAATCGAAATTCTCAATTATCAACGTTAGTATTAAAGTTTTATCCAATTTCGTAGTCATCGTAATCTCTTAAGAATCATACGATACGAAGTTAATTTCCTCTTTAGTACTTGNATATATATATAAAGAATCCCTATGGTACCCGGAGTTAGTATATCACAAAAAGACAGAGAAGCGTATCAAAGGAAATAAAGCCGACAGTTAGTTCATGACAGTGGAAATCTAAGAATTTTTAATATATTTTGCAGAAGTTACTTATTCACAATTTTTTTGCTCATTCGGATCGACTAGCCAATTCCTTTCACCAATTTCAATATTGCTCCCTCTTACTGAGAATGGAACAATTTGCAAATAATCGTATTTAGCAAACCGCTTTATCCAAAGTGCCTTGGTGACCACTTCTAATTCATTCTGTCGAAGCTATCACCAATCGACAGCACCTGACAACATCAGCACCACATCGGTGCCTGTGAATAACAGTTAGGTATATTCAAAATTTAAGGAAGTGCTGTTACGAAGAAAACTAAGTAATAGCTCTCTCTCGATTAGGTATCCTTTCGTTCTTCCCCTCGTAAACTCTCCTAAGATAAAAGTATTGCTGAACTAAGCATTCTCCCCTGAAAGAGCTGAAAAGATCCTGAATTTTGCAATAGAGATTTTGTGATCTATATAATTTGCTTCAGTACTGTATATCTTCCATCTGTCATTCGCCCACGAAAATGTGCATTTGTCGGGTTTTAAATCTTTCGAGTTTTATATACATTCATTTTGAGCAGACTACATAAATAAACAATTTCAGGGCAATGAAAGAGCAGACTACAGGGGATGAGCCGAATGTAGATGGACAGGACAAAGATGTTGAAGCCATTAAACAGCTCGAATCATATCAACCGTCAGTACAGTCAACGCAAGCAGAAGTCCAGGTGAGTTTTCATTTTTGTAATGGAGTTTTTTCACCAGAAAAATATTTTATGTAAATTATCAAAGCAGTTGTTCTAAAATGATTTATACGGTGCATGATCAATAATAGCGAACACTACAACGAACACTGACTGATATAATATGAATGGAAAATATCGGTGTTATGCCTCTAAAAGAATTAACGAAAGAGGCATCAAACAATTTGCATAAGAAATATCACAATTTCGTTGGGTATTAACGTATATATAATGACGTTAATACGGAAAATTTATTTTTTGTGCAAATTTTTGCGCCCATTCAACCTCCTATGCATCGTGCAATTGTTTAATACGTCAGAACGGTTTCATCTCCCTCTATTCAAATATGCATTTCCAGTTGTTCTTTGATTTTTAACATTATTTTTATTGAGTTTTTCATATGCCCATTTTGGCCAATTTAGTAAATTGGATTAAATTTAATTGGATGAAAATTAAAAAACTTGGGTAGCTTTTTCGACTAATTATCTGTTAAGTTGGTTGAGTAATTTAGCCCAAAAGAAAATCCTCAATTTTCTTAGTCAAAATTTCAGTAATAAGCATATCTGTGTGGTAATTTTTCATAATGGAAGCAATTTTTATCGTGTTTAAATTGCTATTTCAATTTTATCAGCATGTTGCAGTCCTCTTCTAAATGCACAATTTAGTGTTCAAACATTTTTCAAAAGATAATTCATTTCATTAAATTCTTTCATTGTTTACACATGCACCAGTGCTTCAATGTAAAGTTTTTTTATTCGTTGGTTTTAGCTTTATGCACTTTGTTATCGAACAAAAATCTTTTTTTTTTTTGCACATTTGGGAAATAGAAATAAATTTTTCATTTAATAATATTTATGAATTTTTTATATAAGTGCATTAATAACTTCTTATCATTTAGGTATTGTTCAATATTCAACAATTATTTGCTTATAAAATAATAAACATAACACACTCTTCCGTAATTTATACATTCCATTTCGAGCATTTTAACATTGTCTGGGCTATCGCTTTGCTCTGCTATCTTGCGACTTCTCTCTCTTCAACCCCTACGCCTCGTTGCCTCCTCCCCTCCTTGCGGGTTTCGACTCTTGATACAATCAATGGGATCAACAATGATGATCGACCCAACATTACGTCCTTCCAAATGCAAGAGAACTATACTCTCCGAGAGGGAACTCTTCAATTTTCGACATATATGTCTGATCATATCTGATATATATCTGATCATCGTAAGCTTCAATTTGCATCGAACCAATATTGCTGTCATTCGTTGGGCGCAACACAGTGGCGGACGGTTGTCAAAGAAGACGAATGGCGTCATACGCTGAGGTACTTTTTTGTGATTTCAGTATAGGTTGTTACTTTTCTTTTCGTAAAATATCCTTTTTCAACACTTATCATTTGTGTTCTTGCTTAGATGCGCCATAGTTATGGATTTGCATTTAATAGTGATATTCATGAAACAATCTTATTTTATGCGAATTTTCGGTTTTTAAAGATTTTTTTTTCCTGCAACATAAATTATTCGAAACAATTGTCATGATTGATTTGCTTAGCGATGCACATCATATTCTCGTGCTTATAAATAAATAGTCGATCAAATGCAAATTTCACATCTCATGTCTGACGAGTTATGAGTGTTGGTAGATGTCTGCAGACACGTCACGAGTAGTGCCAGATATCTGCAGATGAGCTCTTTTAAGTGAACTTTTCGTATATGAACGTGGAATTTTTCTGAGGAAAATTTAACGGTGACGCTGTCTTTATCGATGTGAAACCACGCTCACTTGTACAACTTGTAAAAAGGTACAACTACCTATGCCACATACAAAATATGCTTGCTAGATCCTCTCTTTGTAGAATAGGATGCTTATTTATGATTCGATGCCTCAATGCTTAAGTTTTCAAAATTCACTTCTTTGAAATTAGATGAACATTCCATAGCGCTTTTTGAAACGAGCATATGATTCTAGAAAAAGATCTAGTGAACATATTTCGATGTAGCACAAGTATGAAATTGTACTTTGTTACAATTTGTACAAGTAATCGTTGTATACAGTACAATTCAATACATAAAACGTGCGAATAGTGATATGTGTCTGTGGCTTCTTTGTGGTTAGTATTCATTTAGCGGAAGGTAAACATCAGCTGGCACTGATTTCTTAAGTTGTTTTCCTTTCATCTTTGATGGTCTCGTTTGATCTCTAAAACATCTTCTCCTAATGCGAAAACACTCAGCGATGTGTTTTCGATGTTGATGACTCTCTCGAATTGTTACCTACATCTTATTGAAGCAATCAGCTGGTTTGTGTTTAGAAGATTTTTATTTTTAGTTTCTGTGAAGCTTAAAGGAACTATCATTTTGCATCATTCTTTATTACTTCTTAGGCAGTACATTTCACTGAACATTGCCATAACGACTGCTCTCTCACTCCAGACAAATGCACCCTCTAATTAGACTACATCCTTCGACAATTCGCTGATTGCTTTGTCGCTTCTTTCGTTTGCAGCAGATTTTGCATGCATGCTGGGAAGTGAATTCTTGTTTTTTTTCTTCCCCAACTTCCCATCGTCCCCTTGTCCTTCAGTTCTAACCTTCTCATCTTCGTTGTCAAATCGCTGAACAACCCTTTCGGTTTCCTTCCCATCAAATTCTTCCCATGCCTAAGGCATATACGGACTCCAAATCGAGCTTTCCACGACCGTTTGAAGTTCGGACCGAGCCGAATGATTTTTTCGCTTACTTTCAAGGCACCTATTGCTGCGATAGTAACTTACTAAAAGTGTATCTTACTCGTTACTGAATGCTTAAAGTTGAGAAGTAATTGATGATCAGTTGCGATGTATTATTATTATCAATAATTGGTTGGTTCCACATAGATTCTTCCATCTCTTCCAACCACTCTCAAATCCAATACCTCTTTCTGATTACTTACTTCTTAGAGTGGAGTAGTAAATCTTCGCAAGCCGTCAACTAATGCCTATAAATATCTGGTAACTCATAACTTTGTCTGATATTCAATGCTTTTTACAACTGCGGTAGCAACCTTCTATTAGTGCAACAGCAGTATTATTTACTGTTTATGCTTAAAAAGTAATAATTTTTAGTAACTCTCAGCACATTGCATCTAAGCAACAATAGCTGCACAAAAATTTGTTGCTTAGTTGACTACTTTTAGGTAGACTAAGTTAGCTTTTATATCTCTCATTCATTGCTCATTTAATACGCTCCCAGCGTAATTCTTGAAGCAATCGTCCAGGTCACGAATTGTGTGTATTACCGTATTGCATTGATTTCATATAGTATTTGCTGTTATTAGTTGTCACTATTTCAACTATATGAGAGTGCTGCCTTGATAGAAGGATAGAAAGAGATGGATTCACTCATAAATATACTGCTGTTCATCTTTTAGGAAGGTAGAGTACAAATAATTCTGAATGCTTGTATAAATTACGAGAATTATAGTGTTCGAATTAAATGGAAAAAATAGTTCCCTCCTTAAACGTTTCATCCTCATAAGAAATCCTTAGCAAAAAAGCATCTACCTTAGTAAATTGTACAAAATACTTACTAATTATAGTTTATTTAAGCGTTTTACCTCCGTTTGAATAATGTTATTAAGTTTATTATCTCTTATCTTTATGAAATTGATTTATTTCATATACAAGCAAATCCTACTTTTCCATCATCCAAATGAGGAAGGCGGGAGGAAGGGAGAGGGGTTCGGATCACTATACGATGTGCATAGGACTCCAAAAGAGAAAACGTGAAAAAAGTAAAGAAATATATGCAACACGAGGCATCACTTGCGAGTGGCGTGCAACACGAAAGAAAATCTTGAAGGCTGTAGCGAAAAATAGGACTACGGAGTGCTGTTGGTGTTGACATGATCTACGCAATCTTACCTCAGAACAGAACCCGCAGGCAATATTTGTATTAACTGAAGTGGTAGCGTGTAGCCCATCTGTTTCCTCTCGATAAAATTCGTGAAAACTCTGCGCAATATGTGCACCACTATGATGAAATTCGTAAAATTTTACGAAAAAATGATTCACGGAAAATTCATAAAGACTGAAAAAAAAACAATCGCAGGCAAATTTATTGCATTCGTGGATTAATACTTCGTTGGATTCTTAATCAGGGTGGTGGAATTTATGCACACCGAACGATAATAACACCCATAAATTAACTAGTAAAATTTCGCAATTGCTCGGTTCTTTCAATGCTTAATTGTTGAGCGAAAAGTTTCTGAAAAGAAATCTGGGAGCAGAGAAATACATTGGCGATGTTCGTGGTACCATTTTTGTTTTTGAATTCAGTTTTCATTTCAAAATGGGTTCAATCGAGGTGAGCAAATACCGTTATTAAGATGAACGCAGATGATCCTAAAATAGCTAAAACTTTCGTTATAGAAATCGTTTTCACTCATGACATTGTAATTTCGACCTGTTTTATTTTCTTATTCAGAGGTTTGAACTTCCCAAATTTATATTTTCATTAATGACTTCTCTATAATAAACTAGACGGATGAATTCGCAAAAATCCATGGCATGTATAACACAACGTCTAACGAAGAAATGTGTTATTATAACACATCCGTTTACTATCCCGCACGCGATGGATATTTTAGTAGCAACGTTTTCAGTGCGTTTAAAGCGGCTGTCAATGTTTCGTTTTGCATTTTTTCGTTCTCGTAGCGCTTATCATCTTCAATTTTCTTGGACGTTCGCTATGCACTTTCACATCTACGACTCTAAGACTCTCTATTTCAATTCGAATGACGTCATTCATCGAAATTCATATTTGAATACTTTCAATTTCCGATTAGATTTCTCAAGTAGTCCATATTTAAGATCAAATTCTTATTTAAGTTCCAATTCTCAAATATCGATGAAAATGATTCATTTAATACAGATGCAGCCGATCAACAGCTTCTTCTATAAATTTATTAGTGAAGTTTATGAATTACCTATTTGAAATTATTGCGTTTTATTAGAAGCATTTCCCGCCTTACTTGTTAATCTCTATAATCTTGTTATACTTATTATTTGCTACATATTTATTATAACACTTGTTACTTGTTATAATCCGTTTTTTTGCTTCTTATACTTATTATACTCCACAATTAGTCTGGAATATTTTTCTTATTAATTGTCACTATCACAGTATTTTTCTTATTAGTTGTCACTTATGCATTATTTCTCTTATCAATCACTCCATTACTACTTGGAAATATTTCAATTATTTTATTCCAAAAAGAGGTTAATTTATTCAGGAAAGGATATTTCAAGAAGTAATTCTAACTGAAAACTTTCATAATCAATTTTTCCACAGAGGGCAGAATTTTTTTAAGGCTATAGTTTCTATTTTTCATTTGAATATCCGTTGGGAGTTGTTCGAGTTTAAAGTAACGTCTACGTGATCTATAACGCTTTTGCAAGTATAGCTGCAAGTTTTTGAACTTATAAGGATCTTTTTTATCACGCAAATATCCTTCTTTCTTTCATTGTTTTCTTCGTTTTTCGTTTTTTAACGTTTATATTCTCGAGGGAATTTCATTTGAATTTAATATTTTGCATATATTTCTTTTGGAGAAGAAATCTGAAAATATACGCGCAATTCTCTCTAATTTTTTATTAACTCTCATTGTTATTCGTTTTTCGATACAGAAAACAAACGAAATCAGAGCTGAAGAAACTCCCATCGGTGTCATATTAAATTATTCTAATAATAGAAGCGGAGATATTTACCATTAAAGAGAATTTATTGTGGATCCCGATTCTAAGCGTCAAATCTTGTGGAACCTCAATTCGTGTGGTCTTAAAAAATTGCTTAGATAAAAAAGATGAAAAAGTTAATCGAATTACCAATCTTGATGGCAGTGCTTTGCATTTTGGCAAGATGTCAAATTTCCTGAAATAATTTCAAAAAATCGTGAATTTTTTTAAAAATAAATTTTATATAGGCGAGTTTCATGATTTCTTTCCACGTTACGCGACGAAGCAAACCAAAACGATCAACGAACAATGAAGCTTTATTGTGGAGGAAATCGTTCTAAATTTGGCACAATTTCATTGAATTTAACAAAAATCAGCCGTTTTATTCAATTAGTCGTCTATTTTAGTATTTAAGGCTTCTTTTCTTTTTGATTGTTTTTGATGTGTAAATCAAAGTTGTCAAAATATAACATGCTTTCCAACTTGAAAATACCTTGTAAGCATATGCAAATTATACCAAACATTTTTCACATTGCTTCGCTTTTTCTAAAATTAATAGTGCACTCCATCCTACCAAAAACCAACTATTAGAACGTCAGATTTAGGCGTATATATATTTGCACATCTGTGCTTATTTATCGGTAACCTATCATGCTAATACATATTTATTTAACTAGATAAATATTTTTACATAACTTTACGTATAAAGTAACTAAAGTCACAAGTTACTCTACGTGTCTGGTCCATATTGCTCCCTTAAAGTTTTACTCCTTATATGTATTTTACACTAGTCAGATAGAAAATAAATTTACAACTTCCCGAAGATATCGTGTAACAGACATTTTGTAGCAAAACTTCTAGCTTTAGGAGTAACATATAAGAGCCTAAAAGCTAAAAAGAACAGTACGAGTACCACTCCTTTTTGTTATCGGCCACTGAAGTGTCCAATAGGCATATTGGCAAAACGAAATGCAAAATTAACCGACGAACAGCAGCAAAGAAATACATCGTGCAAATAACAGAATTTCGTCGATATAATTCTGTCATAAAGCTTTTCCACTTTTTTAATCCATTAGCTCATCAGAATACATAGATTTTTCAATATTAGATATATCATTAGCTTTTTTGAGGTATGTAATAGCATCCTTCAATTTTTGTTTTGTTCTTGCAATGCATGAGGCGAACTTTCCTCAGTCTTCCCTCCCTCTCCTCCTCTCCATCACCCCACCTCTGATCCCCTCCTCGCATCGATCACCAAGAAAACGATAAACGTTAGCATATATCAGTAGGTGCGATAGCATTCACAAGTTGTCAGTATATATGGTGACAACACACAAGCACTGAAAGGTGATTTGTACAGTCGGTTGGCTCGAAGATTGGTGATTAACGTATTGCTTGATATGCATGAAAACTAACTTACTAGTTTGCTGGCATACTAGATGCCGAATAACTGTATTACGCGGGTATCCATTTCGCATTATCAGCTATCCCCACCTTGATGTTATTAGGCATGTCCAACTTGCATAATTACTCGTTGATTAGAGTTTTTAAGGCAATGAAACGGAAAAAATTCAAAACAACGGAAGAAATTCGGTAACAGATTTCATAATTTGACAAAATGCAGCTAAAACCAGCCACCGAAAAAAAAGCTGAATAATTCATCCCGATTTGGAAGTTGAGAAGTTGCCGAATTTTTTAGGCTTTAAAAGATAGCGCTAAAAGGAATGAAATGGACATAATTCGTGTCATTCAAATATTACGATAATTCATTTCAGGTGTCAAAATTCTATACGATTTGTGATATTAGTCTTTATTAGTTCACGAGGAGTCACTAACGAATACAAAAACTTCGCTTTTAACATAAATAAATAGTCACCCTTTTAACGTAACAACATCAGCATCTCCAATTATTTTAAAGTGCTGATCGTAATTTACGGACTAGGAGTTATAATTATAGAATTGACCGATAGAAACACAAATGTTGTAAATGGGAATTACTCAGTGCCATTTTTTATGAAGTGTTTTTCTTCAGCTCATTTTTTCTTCAGTTCATTTCTAACGCTCTTTAAACTTGCTTTTGGGATGCATGCTATGACGATGTCTTTGCCACGTGCATGCACTTAAGCATATGTCTGTATGTCTATCCGTGTCCGTCTGTTTGTTCGTTGGCTTCAATTTTGGACACATTTAAGTAAGAACTTGAAAATTAGATGATTACAATATGTATCATGGAATAACCTGTTTAGCAACGCTCTAACTGATCCATTGATTTCAAATATAGCTGCATTCACTCAAAAAATACTGAAAATTTTGCGCGCATTCTGAAATCGGTTGAATAAACGTAGAAAAAAACTTTCTTACAAGCCATTCTGATCAGTTGAAAGATAAAAACATTTACCGAATTCAGTTTTTTATTCCCTAACAAATTAATAAGTCGGTTGATTTTCGCGCTTTTCTAGTGATTTGGCTATAATATTCTTCGTTTCTAATTGCTAAAAAAAAAGGTAAACCAATCACAATATTAGTTGAAATGGGTTTTCTTCAAAGTGCGTTCTCATCAACTCTCCTCAAGTAGACATACAAATTTCCGTTATATTTCATTAACGGAATGACTATCGATCGATTGGTCGAATTATACAAATTTGATTGCTATGACGGCAAGTGACCAAGTGACCGGAAAATGAGTGACCTGCATAGTGGACACTGATTAAATGTGCAATAGTATGTAATTAAATATGCAATAAATATGCAATGAGTAAGAATCCAATCACACGATAGTACCTGCAAAAAAATGCACCATACGTCGATCGTCCAGGTTCTATATTCATCTCTTTGTCTGTTAGCTTACAAATTTTTGTTCAAAAATTTTGTGTTAATTCCATTCGTAGCGTTGCATAAAATGGGAACGGAAGTGTTCATCGCTGAATGGTAATATGGAAACGGAAAAGCATAAAAAATATTGAATTGATATGTGAACAAGGGAAGAAGCCAACGATGAAAGCTAGCAAGATATGCATTTTTTTGCATTCAATTCCCATGTTCAATCAATTCTATGGAGGCGACCAACAAGCAATAAATTATGCAGAATAATGTCACCATATTTTAATAGCTATTGCCGCCCATGAAAACCCTTTATGAAAGTTTCGTTTTTTGGGAAAATTTTATGAAAAATGAAAATTTTATGGAAAATTTTATGAAAAATTTGGCCGACTGGTGCAGCTGAAAATAAAAATCCGACTGGTGCAAAAATGCGCGTGATTTATCTGACAGCTTTAAATGTTTGTAACTTTTGTAGAACTTGGCGAATTAACTTGGAAGATATTTGTAAACGATAAGCCTATGTTGTGAATTATACCCTCCAAATACTAATCCAAAACTTTATATCATCATATAATATGCTTTTAAAGTATTCCTGGAAACTGAATGATATTGTTTATGGCTTTCTTGTGCCAACAATTAAGTCCAATATATTTTTTCGTTTCATTAGCGTCTAAGAAGTTACAAATCTTCAGCTTGTGACCTATGACTTTCATTTTGCTTTTTGTTTTTGAAATGCATCTTTTCATGGATCGCCGTCGACGCTTTTTATGTTTATCGANTATATATATATATATATATACTAGTTGTCATCATCAACTACAATGCTAAACAATCCCGCCTCTTCCTTTCGTTAACAATGCACAGACAGGTTTTGCAGCTCATTTGCACAGCATTTTCATCGCAGAATTGCCATATCTTGTGATTTTTCTACAGAATTGTTCTCAAATATTTATAACTAACTCTTATTAGTTCATCATTGTTTCCAATGATTCTTCCGGTGATTAAAAACTTCTTAAATTCTCTGACTATAGTTAATACTCTACTGTTTAGGTTACTTTTATCTACTGCAGTAATTCAACCCAACTCTTTGTTTCGTTTGTCTTTTCTTTCAGCTGTTTTTCATTACTCATCATTGGTAGAGAATATGCATTGAAGCTGCATATGCTTTGACTGCACAAAATTGTTTCAAAAATACGTTTGTTCAATTTTATTAGCAGCAGCGTAGAAATTTCACCTGTTCATAAGCATTGTTATTATAAATTACACATATATGCCACAACAACATATTTCATCATGTAGTCAATTATATATTTTTGATAGATTATTTTTACTTATTGTAATAGTTATTCTACCTATTATTAATAACATAATTTGCATTCACTTAGCTGTTCAATATTCAGCTTTATATACTCAATTTCGATAGAATGTGTATTGAAATGTGAGGGAGTGAATGCATTTGTTAATAGGAAAGGCATTTATAGCTTGGAATTTCTATTAAAACGTTAACTATGTTTCTGCAGCATATGTCATAGCGATGATCTGTTTGTGAACCACGAAATGCTCACTTCCCATTCGTTGAATATTTTTCATTTTCTACTTATATTGCTTCAGAAGATGTTTTTACTCTTCAGTTTTTCTATGCAATATTTTCAGAAGTTTTTTACGAATAGCACTTTCACCGTTTTATGAGAGAATCGATAGACTTTGCAGTTTTGTAGCTCGAGCTCTAGTTGGTATAGTTTGGATCGAAGTTTTAATTTACTAATCTTTGAATGCCTTCCTTTCGTTAATGTATGACTATTTTAAATTCTATTCTCCAACACGTTAATGATCCCGCAATCTAAGAGTATATGAGACAATATTCAAATTTTTCATAATGCTCGACAAGTATAAAGCAAATGTATTATTAGAATACATTTCTATCCTATTTGCGATAGGGCGCCTAATAAACA
The DNA here is from genome assembly GCA_006503575.1 of Baylisascaris schroederi. Lineage (NCBI taxonomy): Eukaryota > Metazoa > Nematoda > Chromadorea > Rhabditida > Ascarididae > Baylisascaris > Baylisascaris schroederi. The sequence goes on from QEWY01001804.1 coordinate 224,011, forward strand.
ATAAACGGACTTTTGCCTAAGCATATTTGTTTATTAGTATACATTGCAAGTTTATTGCTTTCTCGTAATTTAATGTGTTAAAACAATGTGTTATAATAATTTTCTATAACACTAACACGTTGTTTTGCCATCGGTTGTACTCAATTACTCTTTATCCTTTAGCTTATTTGATCATCGAGAGATTTAAATGCGCGATTAAATGCGATTTTATTCTCAAATCGCATGCTAATAGATCCAACTAAATGACGAACATGTCAATAGTTCAGTGGATTCCGTTGTGTTTCTATGCATGCGTGTGTGTGTGTTTTTGCTTCGAATGGGAGATTGCCTTTAATCCTTTACTTCTTTCTTTTGGTTAATTTTACTGATTATATGTTCGTTGTATGATATCAACGCTCATAATTCCTTCCACTCTTTCATTGAAGTTTTTTAGAAAAGGTATATTTGCCGAAAATGATGAATAAAAAATATCGACTTGAATTTTTCTCTCGTCGGGAAATTAAAGAATTCGAGAAATATTTTTCTTTCTTCATGAAAAATGGAAGAAAATCGGAAATAATTTCTTTGCGAGCGTAATGGTATTCTTTAAAAGGAAAAAAAAAGGATTGCCATTAAAGCCTTTCCGATTATGCTATGTGCTCAAGCTTTCTTCTTCTTTTTTTTTTTTCATTCCTAATGCGCACAAAATTAGGTTAATTTCTATGGTGTCATTCGTTTCACATAACAAATATTCTTTGGAATTTTTTTTTAGCACACAATTGTTTCCCCGTATGGGGAATTTCTCTTCTGTTCGTTTTCAGGAATTTGTCCACTTTTTTCCTAATAATGATTATTGCTTTCAAAAAATTTACCATATTTGGAATTTTTTCATCCGAAATTTTAATTCAATGAGCAATTGTGGTTCGAATATTTCTGAATTGAATCTTGGGATAAAAGAAGATCAGATTGAAAATAAAAAATCCGAGAATTTTCAAAATTAGGAGTAAATTCGGGAAAAGTCGAAACCAACATCGATGAGAGAAATTATCACTTTTTACATTTATATGCGCTGTTAGTAAACTATTAAATAACCTCTTCTTTTCTATTTACTGATATGTTTTCATACTTTCTATAAGGAACTGAAAATCGAGGAGATCACAATTTGTGTAATATGCACTTTTCGAATGATTTGCAGTCTTGTATTAGTGCTGAGCATCTTTTTCAGCTGAATTGATTTTTTTTTCTTTGTTGATAATTTTGCATTGAATAGAATCCTCCTTCTTGCTTAAAATATGATTCTTGCTGATATCCTATCAGAAATACAACATCAGGGCCTATAGTTCTAAGTAGTACGATACTTTCTTTTATGGTATCGAAATATTTAATGGTGTGTTTTGTTTAGGTGATGATGCAACAAATTGTCGATTATGCAGTAAATAGATGAAGAAGTTGGTTCTTTGTTAAGTCCGTTGAGTTTAATTAGATGATAAAGAAATTGGTTAAGTTTAATTAGCTGATAGCTGATAAAAAACTGATATTGATGTCATGGAGTGGTTTTATTCATGAAACTCTTTCTCTCTTCACTATTTTGCAGATTCGATTTTCAATTTTTCCGCAGAATTTTTCATTTTCTAGCGATTTTTTTTCCACAGATTTTTTTCTTCCTCTTCTCTAAAGGGAATAAATTTTTCAATGAGAAAAGAGTTTTAAATATGTTTGGAGCATGAAGCGGAATGGACTTCAGCTTTAGTAGTTTTTTTTTCTACACTTGTATCATTTCTACCAGCGGGAGTGTAAATTAGGAGTAATCCAGGAAGTCATTAGGTGATCGGCACGCATTGCAAAGTGTGCATCAGTTCAAAGCAGTTGTTCGCTTCATCGAACATTTTCATGCAGATTGTAACGTTTTTGTTCAAAGGTCTCAATCACACATTACACTCTTAGAGAAATGAAGGACGATGCAGAACAAAGGTTAAAAAGCTGAGAATAGCTAAAGAAAAAACCGAAAGATGAGCAAATAAGAAACCTCGAATGAATTGATGAGATCTAAAACTGAGAAAGACCGCAGCAAGAACTTTTTAAGATAGAAAAGTTGAGAAAAAAATAAGGAAAGATAAATATAAAAAATTGAAATAAAGCTGAAAGCAGAAAAAAAAACAAACAGAAAAAGATCAAAATAAGAGCCGGAAATGGTGGAGTATGAGACTAAGTTTAAGTTAATTTATTAATTTAATTAAGCTTCTCTCCTTGTAGAGATCCTTGCCCTCCTTACTTCTTACTCATCTGATCCCAACTCCATTTCAGTACCAATTCTCTCAAGCAGCACAGATAATATTAGGTCCTGACCTCATGATGGAGGTTGTACAGTATAATCGCGCTAAAGAGAACAGTTGAGACTCATTGAGCTCATTTCATGTGGGAGTTCACTGACAGCAAAGATTTTGAGGAAAAACAAATTATTCCATAAATGTTTCTAAGAAGAAACATAAGCATGGCATACAAGAGTGTTTCACTGCCTCGTTGCATGTATTAAATCGATTATTAAAGTCACTACATTGTTTTTATTTGTTTCGAAGATTCGAAGGCCATACCTATTGAAACATTTCTGCATTGTATAATATCGGAAATTAGCTGGCATGATGAATAAATACCTGCATCTGTTCCAATCAGGCAATTACAGTATAATATAGCAGAGTCGTAATTTACATTGCACTAGTATAGAATGTCACTCTTGTTAATGGTGCAGTATTATCACCCTAATACGGTATTTTCCAGCGAATTTTTCCCCTGCACCACGTAAAATGGATGGTGTAATATTCTAACTTGTGGACTTAAACATAGTGTAGTATGTGTAGAATTCTGAAGTGAATATATATGACTGAACATAAAGGTACAGTACAACAAAATTCAATACTTTTAGTGGTACACCAGACAATAATACGTTTTTTTTTACAATGTGGTAAATAATGTGAAATTTTATATTTCGCAAGCGAGGAAAAAGAATGCTCAGAACATAAAATCAAATAATAATGAAGAAATAATGCATGTGATCATGACGATCAAAAAGTCGGCATCAATTCAGCATAAATTCATAGATTTTCGCAAAATCGAAATGATTTAGGCGAATAGTGAACGCAAAAACATAATGAATGGAAATTTCATCAACAGGAAGTTGTCGGATAACCAGAAAATTAAAGAAATAAAAATTTGAATTTAGAAATTACTCTACTCGAATGCTATTTCTTTGAATTGATCATTTCTTTTGCATCGTTTCTGCAATTCACTCGTCGATTTTTTTACGTTTATTTCTTTTCCTTCTTTCATTTTTCGTTATTTTTCATCCTTAATCATGTGAACGGTGTTGAAATTTTCGGTACTTTATTTATTTTTTCAAAATGATTCATAAATAGTAATCAGAAAGTTCTTTTGTCGTTGTTTCTAACAATTTCTTTATAAGTTCAGACATTTAGGCAAAACTATAGATCAGAATTACATATTATTAATGTAGATTAAAAGCACTTCAAGTGCCGAGTAAAACGTTGCAAGGAATTTTAAGCAAGTCATGTCGCAAGGTATTATGATTTTCTTTTTCTGTTGTCATAGTGAATGACATTAAAAACCCTTGGGGCACTCTAAATTGGTACCAAAGAAGTCGAAATTGGGAAGGGCATTTCATTGGCTCGAGGGAAATTCAAAACATTCTTACTCGTTTTGATAAGTGAGAATAAAATCAGAGCAATTATCACAGAAAAAAAAAGAGCAGATATAGGTAAGGAATTTGCAGCTGACACTCGCAGAAACAGATAGGAAATCTGCAATCGAAGAGGTTACCTTAAAATTGGTTGGCTTACTTAGTTAAATGGTCAACGTTAATAAAGAAAGATATGCTGAAACTGGCATCATTTGATTGCGTTTGCGAATTCCTTGAAATTCAATTCTGTTTGCATTAACTGCCGTAATTCGACTCTTATTTTTACGGCTTTCATTTTGAGAGTGATGTTGAGGGAATTTTCTTGTCTCATGATCTTTTATTTTTCGAGAAATTTACGGACGTGGCATCTGATTCCAGCTCTCCCCCTCCTTCCTTTTCAAACCTTCACGTCATGTTTTCAGCTTTCCCAGGCAAAAACATCCCTCTTGAAGTTGTTATTGCGTCGGATAATCTTGAATAGCCGCATGATCGAATTGCCTGTCCCTAAATGTTCTCTTTTTTTAAACCTCTAATTTGAAGCAGTATGTATCAAAGTCTCCCATACCTTCTTAGCTTTTCTGTGATGACGCATCGTTTAACATTTGTAGGCTTGTCCAAAGAATATGGTCTTTCCCGTCTGAGAAAAATGCAAGCCATCGATTTTTGAGAAAACTTCATATTATTCTGTAAAGGTCAGTGTCAACAGTACCTAAAGCACACTAGCAAAATTAATGTATTAGCAAAGTTGAAGTAAACACCTCTAACTCATTGTTTTTACTGCTTATTTACTTCTCATTTTATCATCAATTTACTATCAACTAAATAAGCTTTTTATATGTACTAAATGAGTTCGGCTATTGAGGATTTCTTGTGTCCTCTTATTGAACTTTGTGTTCGTTGTTCATTCATTCATTTACGTCATTATCACTTACCATTGTTGCATTATCACCAAATTGCCTTTTTTCCCTTCAAAAACTATTTCATTTATTCTCTTTTCTGAAAAATTTCTGCAGTTCTTTCACGGAAATGGCCGACGAATATTCCGATTTATTTTCAAAAAGAAATTTCACTAATGAGTGCATAAGCCGATTCATTTAAGTTTTATTTGACAAACAATTCAATCAAAATAATTCAAATTCGCTTAGTAGATTAATCAGTCATCTCTTCATTCTGTTTGTTCTTTTTTTAGAATACTCAGTTTTCATAAACAATTTTAATTCTTTTTCCAAATAACTAATTATTTATAATTTGATTATTGATATTTTTTTTCGATTCTTCTATTAGTCATTTTTCGACCGATCACTGAAATCTATTTACAACCTTTTATTGCCAAAGGTAAAGAATATTCCGTCATTTTTATTTATGCAATACTTTACTTTCATTTTAAAAATAAATAGTAATTGACTTGCTGACATTTGCGCCAAGTACACTTATGTCTCGAATGTTTGCATCTGAGATATTTTCGAACGGAAACAGTGGGTATAATAGTACAGCAATTTGCACAATTATAGAATTTCAATAGTATTTTAAATTACTATACTGAAACCTTCTTTTAGTTTCTATGAAAATGTCGTAAGGTAAGTAGCATCATACAAAATGAATTATCACAAGGGGAGATTCGCAGTTATGGCTGGATAAGACTGAGGTGAAAGGTCATATTGGAATTAGAGATCCAAAAAAAAAATTGTTAGAAAAGATGAGACTGCGCAATTAACTTCTACTCTGAATCCCTTGTATATAAAAGAAATTTGTTTTATTTGTTGCTTGATTTTTAGTTTTAAAAAAAAACGCTGATTGATGTACTTGATTGATAGAAGGTGTATCTATCACAATGTGCTTATCGTCATATTCGCCATCATATTTCCTTGTGAGCTCAGCGTAATTAACCTATGATGTCTTATTCATAACTTCTCCTCTATGATGTTGGAAACAATATTTGTCTGTCTGTTTGCCTGACGATACCATGACAATTGCTACTGTAATAAATACGTCTGTAGTTGATAGACATGGATATAAGCCTAGGCCTTCTTCCTCCCGCAGGCTAATTAACGCTTTTTTCATTAATTGATACTGCAACGATTTTGTCTTTTCATATCGACTACCACTATAGGTATATATTGGAGGCGCATTTGTCCTCTGGAAAACACTATACATCGTTTCATTTAGTGAAACCCATCGTTTGTCTCAGGCATTGGTGCAATCATACAACACTCTGAATGAAATACTAATCTTGAAGTTTATCCAAGAATTCTTATACTTGCAGTTGTGGCACTAATTCTTAAATATTTTGAGTGGTGCCATCAATCATCAACAAAAGGAATTGGCAGGAAGAGTGTTAATACCCATTGATCATCTTATCCTCATACGCTCCCATGCTGCCTTCCTCACCGGTCCCCAACTCATCGCCTTCCTTTCACCACGCATCTGTTCTTCAATATCAATTTTAGCTCCGTTGAAAAATTTCGAAAACACGTGAACGATATCAATCCAGAGTCTATAAAAAACAGTACAGTTCATGTGGTTTATATATACACATAATGTCACGTTGCAAGATTACTGTAATTATTATTGTAATTTATATATGCTTGCATTGAAGCGACACCAGATACAGCATAAAAATTTTCGTTTCCATAATGAATTGAAACTTCCAACGAATAAAATTGAACAAAGCAAAAACTACGTTTCGCAACAATACAATCACGAAAAAAAAAACCACCTATGATATTGATTTCATTCGATTATATAACTAATCTTCCATAGTCTATCCTTCAAGTTCCAAAATGAAACAGCATTATAAGTTCCTATTTCATTACTTTTTGGTTTAGTTTAATTCGCTTAAAAAGTACGATACTTGTCTTTTCACTTCTGAACAGTTTAGACTCATCTGGACGTTACCTGAATGTTTTGATACCTTTACTATTGTTATCGATATGCACACTGAGTGATTTCTTCCCATTCTGTGGTCTTTTATTATTGAATGCTGTCAATATTTGTACTTTTGTTGATATACACAATTTTATCTTTGAAGGCATTAGCATTGTGTGTTGGGAAATTAAACTTTGCACTTAAACCTCCTATGCCTTGAAACTATGCTGATATTATTTCGAGTTGTGAAATATTATGCCACCTTTCAGAGCGGTTAAATTTCGATAGTAAAGACCGTAGAGTGGTGACAAAAGTCCTGATATAACAATAACATTAGAGCAACCTGAAACTTTACGTTTTTCTAACCAGATCTTTTCGGAACCCATTATTACCTGAATGGGACAACCAGGTTGCTGTAAGAGTGATATTTCCGCTACGGAGAAGCTTCAGTGTTGAAAGATTCAGCGCGGGAAGGGACCCAACAGGAATGTCCAGAAACGAAGTGGTAGTAGTCTACCGGAGAGATTTCCCATAACCGCAGGCAGTATGGCAGGGGAAGAAGGAAGAGACCGGCATAAAAGCATCGCTGAGAAATACGGCATGCGAATCATCACTTACGGCAAACAAGCGACAGTTGTTTAAGAATATATATACGGAATCGAATGCCGGTTGCCTAAAGTTATCAGATTTCATCCCCAATCGATAGAAGACTTCGTTTTGCACTTTCTTTATGGCTCATTTAAAATATCTGATCTTTAATCTCTTAATTGAAAGAGTTCATTGTCTATTCTATCTTTGATCACTCCTAGTAGAAAGTTATTCCTTAGTGCTCGATCTTTTTTCCACTCTCGATAACTCGAAATTTCGCTTAAATATTACTATATACTTACTATATACTTATTATTGAGTTTCGTTGCCGAAATTTGTTTTCCTCTTTATTAGTACCACCCCTCTGTCAGCAATCACTAAGTGACTTTATATACTCTACTGGATTTTGCATTCTACCAGCAGTTACAATCACTATACGCATTCATAAAATTTGCACTTGTAAGGCTCTATAATGGAGAAAAGTGTGTGTATATGAGTGCATGTATGCGTGTTTGTGTGTGAGCGCCTGTACGTGCATCTGTATGTGTCTCTGTGTGTCTATGCAGTGGTGTCAATACAGGCGTTGCTAATGTCGGAGTTAAGAAATTGAGCAGGTAAAATGGATAGCAAAGCCTGTCATCTCTCTAACAAATGGGTTCATCGACTTCAAAAAAGAGTTATGCACGCTTAAAAGTGTCAAAAATTGCGTGAGTTTTACAATCGGTTGGACCACCTTCAACACTAATCGCACCATATAAAAACAGATTTCTTGCGGAAGCACTCAAATCACTCAAAATATGCGTCGATCGTTCGATGTGTTTTATTATGGATTGATAATACATTGTGCGAGGCAACTCCTGTCGAACTCTTCCTACTTATTTGTATCTATGCAGAAGTTTTTGTAGAAAGGTCAATATTTTTAGTTTTTATTATGGTTCATTACCTTTGGGAAGAGACTATTTTATGGCTGTTTTTCAAACAAGGAGCAGTTTTGCTGGAATGAGACTGGACTGAAAAATTTTAGATCACGGAAATAATTTCATCCTATTCCCCCAGCCCTTCCCCCAACATCCATCCTCTCCTTTCTTCTTTAGACGCCTCGCGCTTTTACTTAATCACCGCGAGGAGCACAGCTTTCATATAAATCATTCACTGTGTGTAGCTCATGACGCTCGTATAACGTTAGAGGAATTTAGCGCTGTAAAAGTTGAGCGCAGCATCTCTAGATCACATGGAATATTTGTGTTACATTATGTATAGCCTTCTCCATTACAATGCGCTTCCATGAAATTTAGCGTATACAACTGGTAGCACTTTATAGCGGTATAATGCCTATGCAAATGCATTATTCATGCGTACATGTCTGTCCATTTGTCTGTCTCATAATTTCAGCTCGGAAACCATTGAAGCTCTAGTCATGAAATTTGGCGTTTATAAAGCATATTATCGATTGGTCTTTTTACCTTTATCCACCTTTACCCGCCCATCATAAATTGCGAAAAAAAATTGCATGAATTTTCCTTTTGTCGAGGTATCATTTCTTCATCGGCTCGATTGTAAAAGAAAAATTGTTTTGAAAAAATTTAAGCAAGCAAAGCAGTTAGTTAAAATATGAGGGCAGTATTTTCCATATTTCTTATTTGGTTATGAAAATTTAATAAGTTGAAGGGTTAAAAAAACGCATAACGTTTCAATTCCTCAGCCAAGCTCCCTCCACTCGTTGATATTTCGAGCTTTTTTTGATGGTTTTTGCATTTTATGCGGCGAAAAATGTTTTACACATTCGTTTCGTGTGAGATAAAGACTTGGCAAAAACTTGACTTTTTTCGCATACTTGACAAACTTTTTCCATATTTTTTTAGCTATCAGTTGTATTGTTCCGATTATAGAAATTCCAAAAATGAAGGTAAAAAAATCAGTGAAAGCGAGGAGTCCTATTAATTAAAGACGCTGAAGAGAAGCGAGAGTTTATTCTTGATAATTGAATTTTTGAATTCAACTTTGAGCAATTCAGAGACAAAAAAAGCGCTTTAAAATTTCGCTCTAAGGTTATTGTTTAATCAACTCTCAACATTCAAAATGCATAAGATTTCGCCCGTATATTAGCGCTGATTACTATCTAAAAAAATAGCTTTACAGAGAAATGGTTAAAATGGTTTTCAATGGTTCTTAACGGTTTTTACCGGTGCTTGCCGTGGTAAACGTCTTGCTGGATCCCAAGCATAAGTGGTTACATTCAAATTAAAAATAATTTCAAATCATTGTTGATGCAAAAAATGGGTTAAATTTGAGAGTGGGCTCATCAATTTCAAAACGAGTAGAAATAAGGAAAAGACAGCAGCTAATATTTTGATTACTTACTATAGTAAAATGAGATAGAATTGCGGTTTAGAAATGATTTTCTGGATATGAATGAAAACGAATGATGTATTCTGTTGGAATATTCGATGAGATAGGCATCACCAATATGCGAGACAATAGATATTAGGCAAAAAGTCAACAGAGACAAAGAATAGGTAAGAATGTAATTGCTAATTAATGTGTTTTTCTAAAGGACTTGCACGATCAACTTGCAAACTGAATGTATAACTCTTAGAGATTCTTAAATGCTAATCTCAATAGCGAGCCACTTTTACTAACAATGACGTTTGTTAGTATGTGGCCAAGACCGGAAGCAAAACCCCATCACAAAAAGAAAGAACAGACTTTAAGCGTGAAAAAAAGTTCATCATTCTGAAGCTGTATGACGGATTATCACTGAAAGGAGAGAAGCTTTCTAATAAAGTATCAATGCTGAATATTTAAACAATCGATTTATTGTGGATAATGCGTATGAATTTCTGAAACGATGCCATCGATCTCATTGAATATATTTATGAAATCACTAATAGAAATTCGTGATTTTATATGCCGTTTTTTAATGTCTTTAAAAAAACTTGTAATCAAAGCGCCATTTTCATCGCTCGTATAGTTGCATGAAATTTGCACTTCCTTAGGAAATTTTTTTTCGTAGTTGTATGCATGTCCATTCCGGTTTTTTTTTTGGTACTTTTAATGTATATTTGATAAGGTACCAAATTATTGATTAGCATGAAAAATTTGCGGAATTTGAGTTTTTTTTTTTTTTAGCGTGCTAGGCGAAGGTGCCTCATCGCAATATTCCGCCCTGATTCAGGTTGAAGTAAGTCGAAGAATTAAAAAAATTCAAATCACTGTGTTCAGCGTGCTGAATTCAGATGTAGAAGTCGGTAATTTTCAAGTGATCGAACAACAAAGATCGTTCATTTGTTCGAGCGTGATGAACACTGCGATGGAAAGCAGTAAAAATCGATGATAATCTATAGAAATCATTTTCTAGTTATTCATTTGAAGCGATTCTTTCAGCCACGATTAATTGAAAACTTACTGGAAAAGGAATTATAAAAACAATTGAGAGAGATTTTATGAAAAAAAAAGACTAGAAGAAATTACTAAACTTTGTGTCGTGACAATCGATTCAAAAAAAAGCAGCAAAGTGCGCTTTGAAAAGTTCAAAAATTTGGAGTTTTTTTCCGCTAAGGCTGTCCGGAAGCAGTAAATAAAATTTAGTAGCCGATTAAAGAAGCTTCACGTGGCTAAAATCCTTTTTTCCTTGAGCAGACAAAGGCATATATTCGCAATAGTAGCAGCCTTTTCGCTATTGATGTCATCGCTGCTTGAAATATATCCTTTTGGCAGTACTCATTGTTCTCTCATTTTTTAATCTATGCATTCACTCTTAAGGAGGGAAAATTTTATACTTATGAGTTTCACGATTTATGAATTTCACATCTTTTCACCCATTTCTACTGCCCTTTCTTCTCTTCCAACCTAACCATCTTCACTTTCATCCTTTCCGTTTAGGGTTGAACGAAACTGGATACAAATTATTTAATTTATTGCAACTCAATATAAATTATTTAGTTATTTTCCGTTACAAATTTATGAGGAAATTTTCTTCGATCCCCATTAATAGTTCTCTCTTCTTTTGATTCAGCAACTTTTAACTATATGTAATGTGATATGAAATGTCTTTATAGAAGAAAATTATAACGTCTAAGATTTAACAGCCTCAGATTATGCGAACTCGTTCTGCTTGGCGAAGAATAACTCGATTCACCACCACTCGCCTCCCTCTTCCGCTCCTTTCATCTCCTTACGCTCTTCATTTTCGTTCTCCTTCTCTTTCGTTCTTTCCACTCCCATCTCCAAGCTATTACCAATTTAGTAAGAACTAGAAATATAGAAAACCTAAGAGAAAATAGTTTAGCTTATTGATGTAAAAATATTCGTTGCTTCGTTTGTCTATTCGAAAGAAATGAAGCAGAAGTTGGCAATTAATAAGTTGTTTTTACTGTAATAAATAAAATATCAAACATTACATTTCCTATTCGCAAAGGAAACTCCGATAGTTTTTTGTGCTCGAAACATGACATAGCCATTCAACTAAATCGACATATTCAACAATTTATTTTTATTTTTATTTTTATTTTCAAAGAATAGAAAGATATGTTGCTTCTGTTGTGTTGAGTAAAATTGGTTAATTCGAGATCATTTAATGTCAATCAACGTTTACGTTCATAACGTACAAAACTTATAGCATTTTTTCAAAGAATTTAAAATTATATGGGTAAACATTTTGTTCATTTATGCTCATCTTTCGTATCAAGTTCTATAATCATGAAAGAAAAAAAGGGAGGAGGAAGCAAGAGAAGGTGAACATGAGAGAAAGGATCGTTTTTTGAGAGAGATTTTCAGCATTTTTGGAGAGAAGGAGGGAGGAATCGCTCTCTGCGCATTGAAGTGAATTCGAGAGATAAAAAATTTCCTATATTAGCCAACATATCCGAAATTGCAATAATTTGTTAGCTACCGCTTATCATATTTGCACCCTTCACTTGTGCCATGCCTATATATCCACTTAAATCAAATGTTTTCAAAGAATGGCGCAAGTGAGGTGGAGGAGAGGGTGGAGAGGAGGAAGCGGCTCAAATTGTGATGAGGGAGGTGAAAAGAATCTAGAGATATGGGGATTCCTTCCTTCCCTTGAACTTCCTCTCCTCTCTACTCTTTCCTTGACAATAACTGGCGAGCTGGAGACTACTAATGATTAGTTCAAGTTGTTGAGTTTTCAGAAAAGCGACTGGCAAATAAACTAACTTCGAGTGCGCGACTTAAATAGCAATAGTGACGAAATTTGCGCGAATTTTCGAAGCGTTGCAAAAGTAAAAGAGCGAATCGCCATTTGCACGAATAGTATCGCTAGAGTGAATCGTTTTAAGCGCGAAAAGAGGAAGAGAGATTTTCTAACGGCAGTAAAAGTACGTCCAGCTCCGCGAAAACAACCCACCTAATGTGATTGTAGTGTGATATGTTTGTGGTTTATTGACAGCTGACGCAGCACGCTTTTTGATAGCATAGCTAACAATTTTAGCAGAGTATGAAAACGGTAGTGCGTAATATGTAAGTGTCTAGAATATTAAAGGCACACCTGAAGGAGTGAGTAGTTTTCACCCTATATTTTAAAAAAACTTATAAGTATCAGCTGTCGCGTTTTCCTGAAGATATTTTAAACATTAAAAACTCAGTCGTAGAGAATGCCGTTTTATCCATCAAACGAATGCTTTTATTTCCTACGATGTAATCTTTGCTGACGATGCAAATCACTTCATAAAATTTCCACTCAAAAACCGATCTCAACACAAAAGCATCTCAGCTTTATAGTCGATTTAAAAACCATAGGCAAATGCATTCTTTTGTCTTCTCTTTGTATATTTATCCGTTTGTATGTTTCTATAGACTTTTGTATGGCTATATTTTTTGAATGGTTGGAGTACACAATGTGTGGAAATGTTTTGTCAGTCTTTTCGGTGCATAATGATAAAATATTGTACGTTTGGTCATTATGAAAGCGAATGTCTAGCTGACCGTTTACAAAAACGGCTCAACTATAAGTTAGTTATTTTTTATTCTCATTAGCATAAAATTTCCCCATAAATGCTTTAAATCGACTGATCAAAAAATAAGTGTAAATAATTTTCTACTGATAATGCCTTCAATATAAGAAGCAGAGCATAATTCTCTACTGATTATTACCTCCATAAGAAGTAAAACACTCAGTTCAATGCAGCATTTTAGCTAGTCTATTCGAGGATTTATCTTAATTTTTGATTGTTCCTACCGTACAAATCAAGTCATTCGTGTTAGGAAATTTGAAAGTTCAACACAAATTTTTGATAGGTTTGATGCTTCATCAAATCAATGTTTTATGCTCATTTGCTGTAAGGGAGTATTTTCGTTAGCATTCGAGGGGCTGATCGTTTCTTTCACACCGCCACAATATATCATCAATTGGGAAATCGTTTTTGGGCATAGTGCACACAACGGCTCGTTGGCAACTGCTTTCTCATTCGTTTTCTCTTCAGGGCATCTGACAGCCGTCACGCACCCGACTTCTATTTTATTGTGCCTATCGTTAACGCTGAAACTTTGTTTCGATATTACACGAATGTTGATCGATTATCGATCCATCTTCGATCGATTATTGATTTCATTTATGAGTGATTGATCGAACCTAACCGCGATGGGATTATCGCGCATCTGATCAAGCAGACTGATGCCTTGAGTCGATTTCTGATCGTGATGTGTGGATATTTGCGAATGCACGAATATCGATGTATCATTGATTAGTTTGTGAAACGAATATGCTGAACAGCGTGGATATTTCTCATGAACCGCATTTTTGCAATCATCATTGCAATATGAACACTGCACCGAACAGGTTTGTTTTCAATTTTTGATGAGACAAACACCATCATGACCTTGTATTTTATAGATAAAGCTTCTTAGTGATTAAACCAGGACTCAAATCCCCCTTCGTCCCTCCTTTTATTTTTTATTTTACACTTCTTGCATCTGCCTATGGAAGTAAGTCAAAATAGCGTCATATTCGCGCTTATCAACGCCTATTATTATTATCTATCTTGCGTTTATGGCGTTTGATCGCCTCCTCCTTCCCCTTCCTCCTCCTCCTCCCGCACCCAAATACGATTTTCTTGTGATTTATTAACTTCTTTATTTATATATGACATTCGCTTTAAACGATTATGAAATTTGCGCATGCAAATTTTTGTCTAACGTGCAACCTATAAAGTGCAATAAAAACGCGAATTTTTGTCTAATTGATCAAGACAGAAAAGCAAAGGAAGAAGTTTCATTAATTATTGCGTGCAAAATTTTAGCTGTAGTTTCGTCATTCTTTTTGGAGATCTTCAAAACCGGTTGATCTCATTACCGTAATATAGTGCAAAAATCTCCGTGATACGCTTCCCAATTTACCAATTTCATTCCAACTTCAAACCTATCAGCAATATCTTTTCTCGGCAGATTCTGTTGAAGCTGCGGTGTATTGTTTAGATGTTAAAATTTTATCTCCATATTGCTTCCACTTTTAGCGCAGCTGCATTTGAACATACTCAACGATGATCGGCTTAGATGTCATGACTATATCGAATTCATTTACTTCATGTAACTTCTGCAAAAAGCTTTTAGAGATGAGATGACATCTTTAGGCATCCTTGCATAATGAATATCATATCAAACATTGTTATTCTGAAGCATTTATGCAATCGGTTGGTCTTTTATTAGCTTTAACATCCAGAAATGCGCCAATGGGGACCGGTTGATTAATGCACTTTCCTGCCATCTTTTATACTGCTGAATACATAGCTTAATAGTGAGTAAGTGCTTAGTTTAAGCGACAAAAACTTAGTGGTAATAGACATATTATCTAGCAACCAGTAATTAAATGGTTATTGATGTATTACTTAGAAAAGAAGTATCTGAAACGTTGCCACTATATGCGCTTTTGCAATTCAACAAATCGGATTTGTTATTCATAATTCAACTAGTCTGATTCGTTATACAAATCTATGAAAGAGCAGCCAAAATGAGTTGATCGTTTGAGGCATCTCTCCGGAAAACGGATGATCACGAAATCGGATCCTGTCTGCAACCGACGTTTGTCATTGAACAGTGATTATCATCTAAACATAAATCGGAATAAATTTAATGTTTTCATAACACGGTAATGATCTATTAGTAATTCATGAAATTGACTGGTCAGGTTTGAAGACCACAAAAGCGCATATTGTGCCAGCTCCTATGGTGTCTTTCTACACTATTTTTTCTCGTAATTTTATCTCCTTACCCTCTCAAAATTTGTTGCACCAGTCGACTGTTTAGATTTCTTAGTGTTCAGAATACTTCGAAGCTTATATTTTGCAAGGTTGCATAGTTATCAGTGATGAGTAGTATTACATAGCCATCACCGATGACTTATCTAATCGAGCGATTTCAGAAATTGCAATAATTTTTGCAGATTTTTTATCATTTTTCTTCGGTTTTCTAAGTGGCATCTCAGTCTTAAATGATTGTTTTGCTCATCATTGCATAAGGGCAGCCGTTAATTCAACCGAAGGCGGCTCTATTTTTTCAATTTCTTAAAAGCATTTTAGATAGACTTTTTAATGGAAGCCTAATTCATTGCAATGTAGCAATATAGCAATGGGCACGTATGTGTGCATTTATATATGATGTGTGCTTATTCGCTAGTTTCATCTTGTAAATCGCCTAAGCCGTGATGAGTAAATTTAGTACCATAGAAAGAATGAGATTTATTATCTCCTATTTCTCCTTTACTTAATTATTTTCTCTAAATTATTGGGAATATTCTATCAAAAAGTCTTTTTCTCGGTAGAGTACGCGCACAAAGGCAAGCTTCATGAGAAAGTACTTCATTCGGCATTATACGAGCACTTACTCACTCATAACACGCTTATGTGAAAGTGCATTTACATATGCTTATGTGCTTTGCATATACCAACATACATTTCGCCAATCAGCTGTTCTGGTAAGCTGAGATGCAAAAAATGCGTATTGTGTAATATTAGCTTTACTGGCGCAAATGTCCATTCATCCCTTGAGTCAATTGTTGACCACCCTCAAAAGTACAATTTTTCTGCCACATGTAAAATTTCGCCCCGACTTCTATGAATTTAGTGAACAACTGTTTTCCTCACTGGTGCTATTTTTAAAATACATTTTCTGCACTCAATCGCTCTTGTTTGACGGTGCCTATTTTGTGTTGTTCATTAGAGAGAAAGCCGTCTCTATGGATTATGCATTATCACGCATACAAAGCGATGAATCGACTGAAGAAACAATTTATTCTTTTTTAGTTGTTTACAAGTTAGAAGCAACAAAATTTATGTCCCTTTCAATGCGGCATACTTACTCTGTAGTTTCTATAATATCTGTTGGTGTGTGAAATGTTGCACGATATGTTGTAGATGTCGTATTGTTGTTTATTTTATGCCGTAAAATTGTTTCAGTGATCTTCGATTGTTAGAACTTTGAAGCCTGGGTATTACTATTCCTACTCCAATCGCAATAACCAACAAATCAGGGTTCAACACCTGCATTTATCAGCCAGTAACCTAGGTCTTCAAAACCTACTTCACAATCTTTAGGACCACGCAGCAATTGAGGCTTATCATTTTGCATGAAGAATTGCAGAGGATCAGAATGGCAATGATTCGACGGAAAGAATCTGCCGATTCTTCTGCGATTCTCATATCACTAGGGCACTAGTTCATTAAAAACAAATGCTTTCTATCATGTCATTACTGTAGGATGATCTTTTCATCCAATTGGTTTCATTTCCATCTGATGTACTTTTGCAAATTTATACTCACAAAGCCCACTACAATAACTGTAAAGATCAGCTCTCCCTGGCTCGCCTAGTCGTCCAGGTCTTCTTGAGGATCTGCACTTCCTATCGAGATGCGGTCGAGTAAATTGCAATACAACACAGATATAAGGAGAGAACAGTTTGTCACACTTATAGAGTAAGGTGACAAACAAAAGGGGACACTAGGATAACTTTAATCGCCACCACGATCCGGCAGCTGAACTTCACGCTGCCACCGATCAACTCGCCTATCCCGACGGCCACTCATTGACTCACTCGGCCTTAAGACCAGTCTAGAAGCTGGAGTGAGTAAATAAGCACATTAAGTCCCTTCATACTCTCCCAATTCTGCCTCAGGCTATCCTTACAAGACATGCTGAATAGTCGTTTGATCTGCTTGCATCTTCTTTACCTTCTTTGACTTTGTATGGCGCACTAGTCCCGCTTGGTCTATAGCAGACTGTTCTGCCGTCATATTGGCGGGTATTTGTATATCTGACCACTTATCTGTCTGATATTTTCAACCCTAAATTTTGTCATTCGTTTAGACGTGGAGAATTAGATGGGTACTTGAAAACGTTAGGTTAACAGTTTTTATCACTTTCATAATGCTGCATAAGTTTCGAAAAGAGTTACAAATATTAACCTAGTCAGAAACTTGCATACATTATTATGCCGATCGGATTGCGAGAAAAAAAAAAGATTTTTATTCAGAAAAATTTACAAGAGCGATTGAATTAGTTGGAACACAAATGTATTATCGTGGACGTTCCTTTATTTATTGGCGATTTAAGTTAGCTCTTTTGGCATGCTTCCAAACAATTAGTACTTTTAAATGAGTTTACTTATTATCGCCAGAATGCGAGTCATGAAAAAAGCTATTTGCTGCAATTTATTCAATTCCATAGTCGTGCAAGAAGCCGCATTATTGCAGGCTGTTTTTATGCGCTATTTAGGGATTTTGCTAAAAATTCATTATGATGACGTCATGTCTGTATGACGTCATATCGACCGTCAAATAAACCGAATCCCTCTCCGATTATAAGCTATAAATGCTTTAGATTATCAGCTTTGCGTATGCAAATTTTGAATCCACTGAGTACGGCCGGAAAAACAAATTCCCTAAGACCGATTTCCACAATCATCGGTGCTGTAGGAGAACGTGTTAAATATTACATGGCCATTAAGATCCGCCCTATAAACTTGTATAGGTGATTGATTTTGCAACAGAACACATTGTCTTGCATTAGCATCATCATTTGGTTTGATTGGTGGATTCACTTGAAAGATGTCAATCTCTTCATTATGTTTCCTCACTTGTTTTAATCTTTCATACATTCAATCTATCTGATTCGCTGAATTCTAGCTAATGAACCGTAGAAGTTGCGTTTTATTTTTGAATCAATCAGGCGCATTTTCTAGGAGATCAACTATTCATGTAAATGCGGCATCAGAAATTTGGTTATAGCTTGATTCATTCGGTCAATCGTGCAAAAAAATATCTGCAGAAATTTTTTTATTATTTTGGAATGATGAAGCGGAAATCAGGTTTTATGAATCGTCTACCTGCGTTAATTATTATAGGTGTATGAATTCTCGAACAGGAACTAGGTTTCATAGGTTGAATGGCATATGTATATAGATTACAACCACTAGATTCTTTGCAGTAGCTTCCCTGTTTTTCTATTTCAAAATCATCGGATAGACAGTTGGACATCAGCCTATATAAGCAGGGCAGTTGGGCATCAGCAAATATAAACCATATTGTTTTTATAAATAAACCGAGAAAATCATCAAAAAAAAAGAAACACATTGGTAATGTCTTTTCTCATGCGTTTCTCTAATTATGGCATTTTCTTTGACTCGATTGCTGAGACAACGGAACTGCAGAAAGCGCCACAACGAGTTTAACTCTCTGGCGCGCTATTCTGTTTATTTTTTATAGCAACTACAATAGTCCTATATAAAACTCTTCGAATACTTCATCTAAAATATACATCTAAAATATACAAGAAATTTGCATTTGCGTTTTTTGATTAGCATGTCTGAAAAAAAAGATGATTTCGTATGTTTGCGAAAACCGAATTTTACACCGGCTTCATTTTATCTTTTTCAGTTTGAAATTTGATTTCCGAAATTCAAAAATATTTCCGGTAATTAGCAATCGTTCATTTGATTAGCAAATGCAAATCGTCTGATTTCTGGTACCCGGACATCGGTGAGAGAATAGGAATAAACGGATCCAGGAAATCATATCATCGTAGTTAGTCAGCTGCGGTTTGATGACTTCATCGATTATAACAACACACCGCTCGCTTTATCAATGCAGTCCAAATGCTAACAATGAGGGCAGTTGGCTGGTCCCATGAGCCATTATGCACAGAAACATTGTGTTCTTTCAATGGCAAATGGATTGTTCTTTTTCGCATCTCTCGAAATTATTCAATTCATTGGAATCTTTTTAAAAATCGAAAATGAAAGAGGGATTATAATAAATGAAAAATGAGTCAAAGCAAAATAGCTAAAGTGATTGCATTTTATTTCTAAGGATCATCCTAGTAGTTTATAAACTTAATAAACAACTTATTAGTAATATTATGAATTATAAGTTTATTTAAAAAAGGAAAACTTGTTACTTATATTATGAGTTATTGATTGATTCTCTAATTGATGAAATGAATTGTATTGAAGGTAACGATATAAGCAGTTATTTCTAATCTTAGCACAAATGCATTAAGAATTTTGTTAACAATATCGGCCATATTGCTAAATAAAGAGGAGAAAAAATCTTCTCGATGTTAAATTGTTGCATTTGTTGTGTTATTGTTGGTTTAATGAAATGAAAAGAAAAGTAAACGAATGTCAATCAATTTTTACTTCTTTTTTTTTCTAAAAATATAATGTCTAATGTCATGTCATTTTTTACGTAAAAATGTCATGTCCGCTTGTTACATTCCTCTTCACCTATTCTCCATCTCCCATCCAACTTTTCTATTTAGCCAACCGATACTCCCTTTTCCTTTTTTTTTATTATTTAGAGCATCTGATTATTGCTACTTTCGTAACTATTAGCGAGTAAAGTCATCCATTCCCTTTTTAATCTCTTTCTACTATGCTGACTAAATATGGCGATGATATTGCAGCAATTCACATTGTGCTACTATGCACTCATCTTTCAATTGTGCACATAGTTTTCCATCGGACGCAGATGCCGCCGATGTATGGCTTGCAACAGAATCGTATACATGCACAGAGGTCAGTTTTGTTTGCAGTTTCTTCAAATTTTGTGCATTTTGCATTTATATGCAGATATATGCAATGTAATTCATTCATATGCAAATTTATGCAATGTGATTCATTATTACATTTAGTGAATTTTAGTAATTTAGGCAAGTGATCATTGCATCATACCTTAACAAAAGGGAGATATTTAAATGTCCATGCTTTAGTATTCAAAATAAATCGCCGTATTTTAGTAGAGAGCGAACCTGCAAAATAATAGTTCTTATAATTCCTTCATATCAAAGGATAACATAATCCTTGGTATTTAATAGTAAACACGTTTATTTCATAAAGAAATAAATGGAGAAAAAACACACAAAAATTCAAGAACTGATATGCGTGTTGGAATAGAATATAGAAGCGAACAAAGAAAAAAAACGAATTACCCCGGCATGGGAATTAATGGAAAAAAATTTTTAATTTCTAAATTCCCTCTCAGAGAATACTATGAGAGGGAATTTAAAAAGACAAAGAGAAGTAAAAACATGAAGAAGAGAGCGAGAAAACAAAAAGGAACAAATACGAAAAAAACGCTCTCTTGGCATGTCATTGATATATGAATATGCCTTTGATTTCCGATAAGAAAAAGCTTCTTCTGCACTCTATTCTATCATGATTTTTTTGCTGTAATAGAAATATGCTTTACAAAAAGTGTTAAGCGAGATTTGCATGTCAGTTATAGCTGAATAAGATGAAGCTGTTTGGCATCAGTTGAGAGGATGATAATCCGTCAAGTTTTATTTTTGAAACCGGAAATTGCTGACATATCTTTTATAAAGCACATTTTCTGTGACAGCATAAAATCATGATAGAATAGAGTGCAGAAGAAGCTTTTTCTTATCTGAGATCAAAGGCCTATCCATATGTCACTAAAACGCCAAGAGAGCTTTTTTCGTATTTGTGCTTATCCTCCGACTGTTCATTAACGATTCCCCCATATGCTTAGATTTAGAATTTCGAAGTATGATCTATGGTACGAAGTTCCTCAAGTCATAAAAGACCGTACCTATGTTTACTTCGTGCGAAATGTTCGGGGCGGGGTTGAGTGAGGTGGCGAATCGAATATGCATATGTGTTTGCCTATCTATCTGCCTACAGGTTCATTTCAAGAAAGAGAAAAATTTGATAAGAGAGTAGAAAAATCGAGTGTTTCCCTTCAAGGAGCATGAAGAATATTTTGCTAAAATTTCTTCCCATTTTTTTGCGATTTTTTCATTCAATTCCATCACAATAGTTTTTCAAAAGAAAAATCAAAGAGCATAGATTTTTGCCTTCAAATTATTTTGCTCCTATTATACCTTCAAATTATTTGACTGCTATTACTACTCGACAGTTCTTCATCGTAGCAAATGGTCGACTCTATAGGCATTGTGATTCGCCTCAGCTCCTTGAAGTAGAGAAATTAGCCTCCACTTTTGCGTCTATTGAAAGATACACTCGATTGTTATACACGCTTATAAGTACGTTTCTGGGATGGCTTTCATAAAGAAATTTTCCTGCACTTTCATTTTTCTTTTGTTTATTTTATTCCCGTTCAAAATCTTCCTATTGCTTGTAGTCGTGTGGTGATGCGTTACTACAATAATGAGTTCATTTGCAAATTTGCGTAACATTTTAAACGCTAAATTTTGCATAATTTGCATAAATCAATGTTTTATCAATATTCTTTCTCCCCATTCATACTACTGCCCTTCGATGGTTCATATCCACCGGAATTTTATTTGCACACTCATCATTTCGGAAAAAAACATCGAGAATTAAGCCGAATTAATAGTCTCATGCCTTTCAGCCATATCAATAGTTCACTACTCTATATGCTATTTTACAGAAAAATGAATAAAATAAAAACCATATGAGAGTCTAAACGTTAATAAAAAGGTTCATCGTCTAAGAAAAATAATTCTTCAATACCGACTAATTCCAGAAATTAACGAAATACCTCCTCATTTATGCCTCTCAATAGTTTATTCAGGATCTTGATCGAAATCAGAACGAAATTCATGAATGCGATATTTTGAAACCGATGAAACACAAATTGAGTATCGTAATCGAAAAGGACGAAGGTGAGCTAGATAACGATGAGACGAAAACAACATTCACAACAAATGCGCTTCCATCTCTCAACGAGGCAGTCGAACTCAAATCTAATGCAGCTACAAATGATACTTCTTCAGTGAATCGAATCAACGTAATTTTTATCATACTTTTTAAAATCGTTGATTAGTTGAATTCTGTAAAATTCAGTTGGTTAAATCCATTTGAGCGGTGTTTCTTTCATTCATTGATTGATCGAATCTATGTAATAATGGATTATTGAGATTTAAAAAATCCACAAGTCGGAGGTTTTTGTCATCGGCTATTCGAGTGCGAGTAGCCAATGGTCAGAAATGAACCAATTAAACCGATTCGAGAGGTTTTACGATTTACCTTACCTTATTTATGATGCTTTCTCATTGAAAGGCTATAAGATAAACTGGTCAGCAACTGTATTCTTCGATTACTTCTCTATGCGATCCTTTTTCCGTTAACTTATTTTTTAAAAGTCTTAAAAAATTTGAAAAAATCCCTTATCACGTGAATTGAAATAGTTATTTGCATATTCACATTGCTTCATAAGCTGAATATTTCATATGGAATGGATTATGGTTCTGTCAACTAGTTGGTTTTATCTCACAATTTTTCTTATCGATTGTTAAAAATCCTCTTCTCTTAGATACTCATAAGTCATTGCGACCAGCATTTTTTGTAGATTCATTGATGGGTTATTACGGTAGTTAGTAATTTGTTGGTAATTAAACCATTGGTAGTTGATTCATTGGTATTTAATTCATCGATCATCGATCCATTGATAATCGTTTTGTTGATAAAGTTGTTAGTGAGAAAAATATTATCGAACAACCTGAAAAATATTTACAAATTTTCAATTAGAAAGAAAATTTCCCTCTCTGTCTATTTGAAAATGTTAAATTATTTTTTTAGTGGAAAATCGAAATTGTTCTCATAAAATATTTTCATTTTATTGCAGCCATTTAGTTATCATTTTTTTCAACATTTATTCAAATGTCTTTTTTAGTTTATTGCTGAAATAAATCTCCCGTAGGCATATATTTCGAAAGAATTTTTTTTAGAGTAATGATCAACAGCAAGATGATCAAAGACGAAATATTTCATTTGGTGCAAACTTAAAGACTTTTGATGAGATACATTTCATCACTACAATACCAAAGAGTTCCGAATCGCCCGATAATATTCCGATCACTCCTCCGGCTGATTTTCAACATTATGAGCGTCTGCCACGAAAATGGGACGAAATGGAGGTAATATTATTTCGTTTCCGGTTTATTTCTCATGTTTTAATAATTCAGCTAGCTGAGCGTTTATTGAAGCTTTAGCAGTTGTATAGGTAGATGGATATTGAGCTTTTCATAGATTGCTGATGCATTATAACAAACCGGAAAGCTAATTTATCCCACACTCTTTTAGTCAATCATTGTCACATTGGGGTAGTTTACGCTTTTACAAGTTTGTGCTTATTTCAGCTGTTTATGTTGGTTCGTATGTTCATGTGTGTATGTGTCTGTTTGTTTGTTTGTCTTTTCATCAGACAGTTTGAATTCGGAAAACAAAGCAACAAAAAATTTGGCCATTTGGCCGGTGTTATCAATCTCAACGATGTGGTGTCCTTTAATGTGATTCATTTGTCTCTAAAGAGTTATACGCTTGAATATGTCAAAAAATCTCTCCACATTTACAGCGCTGCTCAAGTCGTTTCTTATGATAGCTGAGTTGCATTTTACGGCCAAATAATTTTCCTTAGAGGGTTACTGCAAGATCACTTCGGTTAAAATTGCACCAGTTTGTGTTATTCACAATTTTTATTAGCAGAATTATAAAAGCACATAATGGGCCCGACTCGCCAATATGCTTATTTCTTTAAGTCGTTTGTTTCTTTAAGTTTCTGTTTGTTTTTGTTATTAGAGATTTTTTATTGAATTCACCTTTGTAAACGCATCCTAAATAGATATTTCCTTTTTTTGTGAATTCATTGCTGAGTGCACATTTGCATCGTAAAAATCAGTCCACATGCAAATTAGCCATCCAATATGCTTATTTCTTTAAGTCGTTTGTTTCTTTAAGTTTCTGTTTGTTTTTGTTATTAGAGATTTTTTATTGAATTCACCTTTGTAAACGCATCCTAAATAGATATTTCCTTTTTTTGTGAATTCATTGCTGAGTGCACATTTGCATCGTAAAAATCAGTCCACATGCAAATTAGCCATCTTCAAGCAGCTGCATATCATTATCACTGTTTGAATGGACTCTTGTCTTATAATTTGATCGGCGTTTCGTGTAGAAATACTTTAAAAATCGCAACGTCAAATCATACCTTCAGGGCGATAAAGAGTTTAAACGATTGATCTAATTTAATTGAATCGTTTTATGTAGCATGTTTTAGTGATTTAATGATGAAAAAACTTGGATTATTATATAATTTGAAGAAAAGACTAGAAAGTTGTGGACGAAAAATTCATCCTGAATGGGTATCAGATTCCTTTTTAAAACATGTGAGAAAGATGTGATTTCTAAAGCGATATACCGTAGAATTTCAGGTGTTACCAAATAGTGACAGTACCGCACGACTTGCTGAAATAATCTCAGCACGTGACGATAACGATGTTGTGGCAAACGTTTTCCAACTTGAATCTAAAACAAAAGAGCTACATCCGAGATGTTACACTTACCCAAGCGAACAACATCATGAGGCTATTGATCATCTTCAAGAGCTGGAAAAGGCAGCCGAAAACCGACATGTTCAAGAATGTGTGAACTATGTGTCGAGCCTTGTGCCGACACCGCGTTGTTGCCCTGAACATCTGGAGGTTCTGGACACACCCGATAAAACAATAACCACTGATGAATTCGTTCTTGTTGTCACTCCGGAGAACACACCTGAAGGAACAAAGAAGTCCGGAACGTCTGAGAAAGAATTGCAGGAACAAGCTGCCGGAACAGTGCAAGCGGTGAACAATGTCATCACTGTACCAGAGCAGTTGTCCATATCGTGCACCAATGTGCGAAACTCAAAAAATGGAGAGAAAACACCTTCAACTGCCTCTTTTAAACCAGTTAATCGGAACGAAGAGGATCCTAAAGGGGTATATATGGTTGATTCTCCCGGTAGCGAGCTTATGCAGAGCGCACTGAGCAATTTACAAGACGAATTCGGAAGTTGTCAAACACTTGAGGAGCTCGAAGTCGATCTGGTTGTGAGTGACCTGAAGGCAGATTCTCCTCGAGAGCGTAAAATAAGTGCCAGTTGCTCGAACCTTCTAGACGGTGCAGAAAAGCCTTCTGAGGAGCCTTCTCCTGGACAGTCTATTAATAAATGCGTTGAAGGAGTACTTGAAGAGATAGCCGAGCATCTCACCGACGAGCGAATAGATAACCATACTAAAAGCGCCCAACAAGTATCCGTAAGCAAGCTGTATTCTGAAATGCAGCATTCCTCTCCTATTGCATCCTCTGTTCCACCTGTGGAAATCGTCTCTAAGCAACCTCATGTATTGGAAGTTGAGTTAAAAAGTCAAGCCAATGCAGCATCTGCGACATCAAACGCTGATACAACTTCCAACAAGGAGTGCAAATCAGCTGGCCTGAAAGCGGCTGCAAAACTTGAGAGTAAAGTTGCAGAACTCGAAAAGCTAGCTGCAGCTCAGAAGGCAGCAGCATGTTTATCGAATGTAAGAACTGCGGCTGCCACTGCAGGTCGTTCCACGAGGCACAGTTCCTTCTCAAATACAAGTGCGCGAGAGTCGGTACGCAAATGGCAGAGCAAAGCGAGAAGCACCAGACAGTACTTTTTCAATAAATGGAAGGATCTCATGAAAGCGGTTAGCCACATTCAACAAATCTTTCTTTTGATGACGATTATTGCCTCCCCCCACATCCCTCCTCTTCCTTCTACCGTTTCCTCCCACTCTAAACGGAGTCTTTCTTTGCTAAATTTTGGATTGAAGAAATAGACCATTCTGTCAGATAACACCGTTTCCATCCAACAACATGAAAAAGCGATTTCTTTTCATTTGTTGAAGAAATGTGAAAAAAATTTTTTATTGGACTGTTACCGTCAAAAACACCGTACAAGTTTATAATCTTCGAATAATTTCATTCTAGTCGGTGCAATAATTTGCTCATATTGTCGCAGCGTGCATAAGTGGTCAATGCAGTAGACACAGCAAATATCCTTTAGCTATTCGCATGATTATCACTGTGAAATTGGGCGCGTATAAATTGCTAAAACAATTGTTTACAATAGAAAACAGTTTCCGGAAGATGTCTGTATGAGTCGATTTTTTACTAAAGGCAATTAAACAGACAATATCGCTCCAGAAATGAATTAAATCGCTTTCTCCGTATACATGATTTTTTGAGCTGTGGTAATCTATATAAGCCCTAGTGGTTATTTTCGAGGTTTTACGATAAATCATGATCGCAACTGCTTCAATTTATTGAGATAGCAGCAATATAATGTCGAATTGTTTCCAAAAGAACTATATTTTATTCTATACTCTGATTGATTTATATATTTATTATGTTTGTTTTGACATGGAGAGAACTTAATGACCACAAGAAGGTAAAGTGGAGTGATCAAAATGCCCATTTTTATAAATTCGGTTGATACTCGTATTTTAGGTGTTCTACCGTTTTTTTTCATGCTTTCATGACTAAACCTTTATTTTTTTTCTTATTTCTTGATTCACTTAGCTTGGAGAGTTGTTCTCGTGTTGGGAATTTTACGTAGTCATCTAATGCCAATCGCAAACAAACTACGAATATTTTATCGTAAACAAATTGCAACTTGCTACGGATACAGCAATATAGTAATCTATGTTATTTCAACGCTAAATTTTTGCTAGTTACTTTCTCTGAGGAACTTCTCAATTCTGCTTAGATAGACGAATTCAATTTCGAGCATTTTAAATGTCTGTTTTAGTTGTTGAATTTATTGCAGAAATATTCGAATGATTCAGTTAAAAACAATGTTTAAATATTTTATAGTGAATAATATTTACTACATTTCATTCAGCGCTATATTATTATTAAAATTTTTTCATAATCGTTAATTAAAATATTGTTCATCTGCTATCGTTGCTAGCATAATGTATATTGCCTTGAAATCTTTCTAATGTGATACGAGCTAACGGTTTCTTGCAACTCTTTAACTTCTACACATCAGCACACTAGGTTGCAGCTTCTACATTGGTGTTGTTGTATTTCGATCCGCTAGATGTGATTTTTTATATGTTTATAATCTTCGAATATTTGTGAATTTGAATCGAATCTAGCATATTCGACAAATGCATTTCTTTATAAACTTTAACTTCCGGTTTTGATTCTATGAAGGCAGTTTGTCGGGAGTCTTTCAAAGAATTGAACTCATTCCTGCTTGAGAAGATGGTCTATTGATATATTAAAAGAATATTACATATTGTTGCATAATCGAGTCTTTCTAATCAAATATTTTTACTTTTTTTTTCTCATTGGAAATGATGGATGCAGGAAAATGTTGATGCATCAATAGACTGATAGTTTCTGTCTGATAGTTTCAGCTTGGGGAACCATTGATATCATAAAATTCAATAGGCATGATGTGTTGAATAGCGTGACATCCATATTCATCCACATTCAATTCATCAATTTTGAAGATATTTTTGTGCATTTAAAAATGCTGGAAATTTTATGTAGCATATAATGCCGATCGAAATCCAAACTCTCTGAATTTTACGATCACAAAAATGAAACTCGCCTTTTATGGAATATTTTACGATTCGTTGAATTAATTAAATCTTTCTGCACTTCCGGTGCAATCAATTTATTCACCTTTTTGCTTACTTAATTACGCCTTTCATATAGTAAAGTAGTAATAAAACTTTTGTTATTAATGAGCTATTAAATTGACGGTAATGTGCATAAGTAATGATCGCTAAGTGCAATACAAGCTTCACTGAAGAATGGCGCAAATATTCGTTGGTGTTTGGAATATGCAGTAAAGTTATAAAGCGCAGCTTTTCCTCCCATATTTATGATGCT
The DNA here is from genome assembly GCA_006503575.1 of Baylisascaris schroederi. Taxonomy (NCBI): domain Eukaryota; kingdom Metazoa; phylum Nematoda; class Chromadorea; order Rhabditida; family Ascarididae; genus Baylisascaris; species Baylisascaris schroederi. The sequence goes on from QEWY01001804.1 coordinate 252,276, forward strand.
GATGTGTGCATTTTTTTTCGCTACTTTATACAAATGTCGACATTTTTTTAAAGAGAAATTTGTTTCTCTGTATGCTGGAAGTTTTTTTTTTTTGTGAAAATTATCTTAGAGGATCGTTTCAAGCGGAAAATTCTTTCCTTTTTTTTGCTTCGGTTACTACAAAACTACAATTTGTACATAAATTTTTCCGAGTTTCTTAATGAATTCTTCGATTCCAATGTAAATTTTTTCGAGTTTATTCAAGAACTTCTCAGTTTTCATGAATGCTTCAATCCATTGGTTGATTTTTCATTTCTTTCATGAATTTTTCAAATCTTATTCATCGATATCCTTTTCTCATGGTTATATAACGAATTGTTCGCAGCCTTCGAATTGCATCATTGTTTGTCGACTCTATTTCACACTTGCTACTGGTTGTTTCTTTTCAGCTATATTTTTTTCGTAAATTTTTGCGCCATTTTGCACTGCGAAAAAAATTTGCTCATTATTTATCGATAATTTTTGAAATCAGTCGATGTGATTGGCGGAAATTATGAAAGCACAAATTGTGCCACTTCTTTTAGCACATTTATTCATTTACTGAAATATTCACACATTTTTAAATTTCTCAAAAATGCTAAAAATCCCAACATTTCAATTCGATGACGTCATACTCTAAAGCAGTAGCGTAGTTTGGATATCGGAAAATGCACTTGCATATGGATTCTCAATTTGCATTCATTCATGATGGAGTGCAAAAGATTGTCAATCGTTTAGAATCGAATGCGCCGTTGTCTATTACGAGCTTAGCGTCTATGAATCCCTTTTGCATTTCCATATTTCAAATCGCTTCTAAGTTAAAGCTCTTCAAGAGTCTTTATATAGCTTAGTTTAGTTAGTGATTAAATTTAATGATAGGCCATTTTTATCATCGCTATCAATAACCGTCTACAATTCTTATCAGTTAATTATTCTTGATAAAAAAGAACATTTGTTGCGTTATTTATAAGGGTGCTAGGTGAACTAAAAATACTTACCCAAACTGTAGTGAGATCATGTGCTAAATTATATTGTAGTTCAGTNGGACGGGAAGATAGGAGAGAGGAGAGAGGCATCTCTGAAAAAATCAAAAACGTGTTTCAAAATTACTCAGCATATAAAATATTCTTCTCATGTATTTTTTTGTTGATAATTTATGCAAAACATTTGTTGAGTTGAGTAGAATGCGGTAATTCATATTATATCAGTTCGTTTCGAGTGCTTTTGCATTTACTTTTCAAATCTTATAGTCCAAATGCTTTGGGGAATTGCCGACTCTTTTCTTCACCTCCTTCCCCCCTCCCCCCCCTTCACTTAGCTCAACTTCCTCTTGCTGAAACGTCACGTATTTATTGCACTCCAGTTTATTGCATATTAATTGCTTAGCATTAGCTAACTGCTTCAATTGTTCCTGAAAAGTTCTGTCGATCCTTATATCCTAGTGATGAATATTATTGAGTAACTAAGAGATATGCAGCTCTTTATATTATATATATATATATATATATATATATATATATATATATATAATGATTGCCGTTTGAATGACATTTATGAACCCAATGAGAAGAATATTCTAGTGGCGAGTCTATTCCTGTTCTAATTTAATATCCAACATTTAAATCGTTGAATTATTGGAGAGATGAAATGTTGAAATATGCAGCGATGCATTTTATCGGTTTTTCATTACAGACTCTCTCTCTCTGTCTCTCCCCCTTTCCCTCTCCCTCTCAAGAGGAACGATCCCCCTGAATCGTTTTCTATTGTTAAAAAAGCTTACATTCTACACAGATTTTCTTCTTGAACTCACAGTTCTTAGCGCTGTCTAAGCTTATATGCAATATTTCCCCTTTGTTTATTAGTAATTAAAATCACCAACACATTACACCAAGAGACGAGAAGCCAAAATCGACAGCAAAATTCGATTGTTTAGGGAATATTTGCTCAAAAAAAATTTTTTTTCGAATATCGAAGATGACGTCGTATTTTCGGTGCAAAAAATCAGCTAAATTTTAGAGAAACGTAGTGATATGTCCTCATTTGAGTGCTATAGAATGCTGGAATTTATTGAGCAAGTCTTTGTAAGGATGTAATTGCGTATTTTCGACCAAATTTTGCCACTTCTTAAAATAGAAATTAGTTGATTCGTACATCGAAGTCTTTTTTTTTTTGATAAATTTTCATCGTTGAAAGAAATAGAAGAATTAAGGGCACAGTTAAGAGGCTTTTGAATCTACCCAATTTTTCATATTTGAAGTATGTACTCTTGCAATGATGTGAAATGGGTCTGACCTAATTATACTCGATGGAACTGAGGAGGAATTGAATTGAATTTTTTCTCGGAAAATTTCGTTTCTTCAAGTTCATTTCTCGAGTCTCTTTAATAAATCGACATATTATCATAGCTCATGCAAAAATATATTGTCGTAAATTTTCAATTAGGATGAGGCCAATTAAATAACTGTTAGTTTACGCTTTAAATTTATGCAAAGAAAACTGCTGATTTGCAAGAAAGTTTGCAAATCATTGCTTTCTGCTGCAAAGCTTTGGATATCCTCTTGATTGTTTGCATTTTTCATAGCATTGTTTGATTTGCATTTACTCTTTTTCTTGCGATTCAACATTTAGTTTCTCGATTATTTCATTTGCATATAATGTTTTGCTGTTTTCGTAGCATTACCATTCACTCTATAGGTCCATTTATAGAGAAAATTTTGATTCAACGGATTGTTCTATTGCACGTGCCATTTCCGCCATTTTTTCCATTACATCTGTCTCCGCCCATCTCTTGACTCACTTTCAATGCCCCGTCCATCTAATTGCTACATCTCTGTCCTTCCCCGTCAATCAGTAATCCGTATATTCCTTACTTCCATCGATGCGTAACGCTGATCTTAAACTGTTTCATTTTACCTATATGGTAAAATGACTTCACTGTGAAGTTAACTGTTATGGTTAATGCTGATGCATTGTTTGCTTCGTTAGAAGGCGTAGTTTAAATGTTTATTGCGTTTTTGTATTACGAAGCGGAAACAACTTCATCCCAAAAGATGCGTATAGTTCGAAAAATGCCGCTTAAAATGGTAACTTCTCTTTCTCAATTCCTCTCATCTTTATAGTTTTGTTGCGTTTTCTGGGAGGTGAGCCGGAAATAGATATAAGGAATGTGTGCAGAAGTCGAAAATTTTCTGAATATTTTAGTGATTTGTATTCGTCGAATTACCAAAGGAGGCGCACATTTGCTTGCTTGCAGGATATTCTTTCGCATATGCACCAAGTCAACCTGTTGAATGATTATCATCCAAATGAGTGGGGAAAGCGCGCCATTCAAACTGTTATTATAGGTGCTTTATGCATTTCCGCCGAAGAAACCGTCCCATTTACGCAAGCATGCCACAGTGAATGCTGACACGTGGAAAATCTGCTTCTTATTTCAGCTGTCAGACGAGAATTCTTTTTCTTCCACCCACGCGACCCAAAACTTGTTTATGCAAATTTTATCACTCTTGTGGGTGCCTGTAACTGCAAATGGGAATGACCAGTTCGAACGAAATTGAATTTTGGTTGTCTTCTTGTGACACGATTGTAGCCATTAAATTTCAGCGATGATTTACCAAATTCACGCTGTGACAGCGCAGACACTGGTAGACATAAGAACGTGCACGGGCATACGTACATACGTGGACACACATTCGCATAAACACAGTGTAATCATAATAGACCTGTAAAAAATCCTACAAAGCCTCTTAAAAACAACACCATAAAATAGTTAGTCGACTCTGAAACGTGGCTATTCCAGCAGATACGATACTAATTTTACAAAACTATCTTAGAGTTTTTCTAGGTTTTCGTTGAAATTTGCATAAATATTTTCATACAAAATGTAAGAGTTTTAAATGGAAATAACCGAAGTATATGGGCACTGAGTCATTTTGTTGAATTTGAATGCGTCATCGAGTGTTATTTTATCGTTGTGAATCAGTAAACGAGAACATGTGCATTACGAGTCTACAATAGAAAGCTAAACGTTATATTGCGCAGTGCTTTTGCTCGTTATTGTCTCGGCAAGACGTTTTCTTCAATGGTCGTCAAGTTTACGAGGCGTTTGCGATCCGCCTATCGGTATATACAGGTTGTTTTTAGTGCATTTCTAATAAACTCGCGACACCAAATCCACCTCAGAGTATCGCAATGAAAATTTATTCGGCGTTTTCTTAGTGAAATTTTACTGCCTTGTTGTTTCATATAATTTTCATTACATTTTCAATTTTTTAGTTCAATTTTTATGAGCGAAAAAATGCTTTCTGCACTTCAAAACATCTTAGAAAGCGTGCAGACGTAAAGATGATTGTACATTCAAATATGACCAACAAATACGAAGTTGCCATCCACTTCTTGACTCACATCAGAGCTTTTAGAAGGCTTCAACCACGTTGTGTATCATTTCGCTTGAGCTGAATTTGAAAAAAGTGAATCTTCGGTGCACTATTTTATAAATATTTTTTATTGCCTGGTTCAACTACTTAGCATTAACCATGCTGCCAAAATTTGCATAAATTTGCTTACGATTCGGTAAAGTTGCGAAATCTGTTTATCCATTTTGTATCTGGAATATATGTAGAAAACAGTGATTTATAAACTATGGATGTGGCTGTGCTTTTAATGTTTACACTATACCACATTTAGAGAATGTTTTATAATCTGAAATTTGCATATGGTAATTTCAAGCTATACATAACTTTCTCTAAGCTTTATATTATAGTTGCGTATGTGATGATATCTGCGACACAATTTTGACACTTCGCATTATCTTTCTTTAGTATTTTCTTCTGCAATCATTGCTTTCTTCGACTATATTTTCTTCCCTTTCCTAGTTGTGAAATTTCCCCTCTTATCTCACTGCTGCATTAAAATCGTTCCAAGTTTTGCTTTATTTGATCAACTACAGTCAACAATCACGACTGCATACAGTAATTTATTTTTGTAGAATACATGTCGTTTTTTTATGAAACTGTACTATTCTACAGTATTCTATTCCATTCTCTACCATTACATAGTATTCTCTCTGAAAAACGGCTTTCATTGTACAAAAGTTGCCCTCATAAGCCGTTTAATTGGTTCTTTGTGCTAAAGCAAAAATTATAGAGCAATTGCATTTTGGCAAGAATCATTAAATTTTTAACACATTCTATAGCTTTAAGATGTCCTTTCACCGGAAGTAAGTCCCTATTCACTTTCAATTATTAAGATCTTCGCTTCGCTTACATCGTTGCGCATAGAGCGGCTCGTAATTTTGCGTTTTTGCAAAGTTTGCTTCCTTTATAGTAATTAACAAGCCAGTAAGGCTTAGCTGAAGAAATTCAACGGCTATAATGCAAACTCTGAGATGATTTTCTCTATCGTCAATAAATTTATTCCGCAGAATTTATAAACGCTTACGAATGTTTAAAGGTGTTGAAAAATATTTTCATTTCACAACGTGGAAAATTTTTCACTTTACATAGATGAGATTAAGAAAAGATGAATTTTTTTTTTAAATAGAATATTAGTATGAGCGGTTGGTTTATTTCAAACGTGAGCACTTTGTTTCGCATATTTTTTTTTTATTGATAATTTAGGATGTTGATCGATCAAGTCATATGAACGAAAGACAAAATCGCAGCATATTGTGCCAGCTGTTCTAATATATATCTCCATTTGTTTTCATTGAAAAAGTATTTATGGTTTTTATGCAAGCTTATTTTGTTTATGTTGTTTGAGGCAGCTGCTTATTTAGAAAAAAAAGAAAAAGAAAAAAAAAACAAACATTGTGGTGTTGAATAACTCAGTGTAAAGTTACGGCAATAACATGTCATTCAATTTTCTTCTTTCATTTCCGCTTAGCCTGATCGCTAATGCATTGGTGTGAATTCCATAAAGAAAACCAATCGGAAAGCATTAGCCCACTACAATAGAAGGTACAAATTTGTCAATGCCTATGTTGGACAGGTAAAATTTTTAATTATTTAAATAAATCAGCAGATATCTGTTGATTTATTTAAATAATTGACCTTTCCACTAATATTGGCATTTTGAATTTAATGAAAATATAAGCATTACATTTTTGAAAGTTATTGTTTTATCACTATATTTGGCTGGGCAAAATTTATATGCATTGGTTTTTTTTCTGCGTTACAAATTTTATTTATTGCATAAATTTTTGACGGAGATTTCCAACCATACAATTTTGAAAAACATATTCCTAAGTGTGTATGTATTGTCATGAGTATAGTAATATAATAGTATCACGACTGTCATAGCATAGATAGAATTGTACAGTATGAAACTATGAAGTTACAGAATGAGTCAAATGTTTTGATTTGTTCCACTCATAAAATGTAAAAGAAAATTTTGAGAAGTATGATGGTTTATTCCCAAATATAAAGAAAAGAGTCTTTCAAAAAAGGTTGTCGTGTTAGTTTGCAATCCGTCATATCTTATTTCCTCCTACCGTTTTTTTTAAGAAGTGCCAAATTCTATCGATGAGGTATGCATGCAATATTTGAAACGAATGAATTTGTCAGAATTTTTTTTCCTTTCATAAAATTATTTCAATTTAATTTAATCTGATTCAATTTTTTGATTATTTTTTAGATGTTTATTTCGCCTTATTTTATTTTAACATTCGAAAATGCAAAAGTTAATAAAAATGATATGAGTAAAAGGAGTAAAAAAGAGCAAAAACGTTTTCATAATGTTACAAATATTCTATGTGAATAGACGATTCAATATGTAAGAATAACAATAATGTTGCGATCGACACAACTCATCCATATAATAATTGATGAAAAATGATTGAAAGCACACACCAAAAATCGTTCAGTTTCAATCTCATATCCTTAAGTCTTTCAGTACTTTTATTTTCATTCCTTTTAAAGTATTTTAAGCAACAAAACTTCAATAAAACTTCAGCGATTCATAATTTTCGACTCAGGAGTTGTTGTTGAGAAGAAATAAGGAGGAGAAAGGGGGGGGGTGGAGAAGGCGGCGGAAGGAGAGGTGGTAGTTATAAGGTGGTAATCACAACGGGAGAAGTAAGCAAGAGAGAGGGAGAACGCAATATAGCCGTTCATAAGTACATTGTTTAATTTGTTAAAGCAGTTGCTGAGTTATTAGTGCGACGTTAATAGTCATCTATTTCAACAGATTTATAGTCGCAATTAATTTTTCTTTTGCATTGATGTCGTTTGAATTTTGTTCAAACATTCGAAGTAGTGTTTTTAATATCGTTAGCAATTAAATAAGTAGCTTTTCCTTTTCAAATATTAGAGAATATAGCACTCCATGCTTAGTGTTTTGAAAAGCCGCATATCTCCTAAAAGTTGGAAACGAGCCAAAAAATATTTAATGAATGTATTTATATTTAGAAATATATTTAATGATTTGAAATGATAATTTCCTCGTTTTATGCACTTTGCGGAATACGCTATAGGTGAGTGCCGTTGAGAGAGGAGGCGTTATATGATTATCGCTAGCATTTGCAGTACACAGCGCGTTCGCCATTCGAAATCGTACACCACTAATAGTGGTTCATATCGTCAATTGTTACCAATTATTTCATATGGGCATATTTATGTAATTCTAATGAAATTTCATTTTATTTTCATAAATTTTTCTATTTTCCGCAAATTTTTTTCTCAGTTATAAAATTTTTTTCTTTGTAAAATTGTTTTACGCTGAATGTAGTTACGATTGTGAATTTATACATATGTGAATTGGCATATGAAAGAGAAAGAAGTCTTGAAAACTGAACCTCTTCTCTCCATTTCTGCTACATGCATCTTCTTATTCTTCGCTTCCAGGCTGCTTTATGGAGAACCCAAGAGGCATTTTTTGCTTCAACATTAAAATCACAGCTCGTTTCGCTCTAACACAAAAATTTTGCTTTTCGCTTCCCTTAGTTTGGAAATTTTTGCGTCATTTCGATTGTCTAAAATGAAAAAATTTCTCCACGCATGACTCCACTAAACTGCAAGTTCAGTTCATTTTATTCATCTTCATTTGAAAAAAAAAAAAAAAAAACTTCTCTCTTCTATTCACTTTATCCGTCTTATTATGCATAATGGATGAGTGGATCATGCAAGCCGAATTTTTCAGCGGATGCTGAAATATTTGATTCAAAAAATCGATTTATTTTGGTCATCGAAAACGTTATATGAAAAATTGCTCTATGGATCGTTCAATTTCAACTCTGGAGTCGACTACACGGAGTCAAGTCCTGAAGTCGCATATCACCGATTCTCAAACACCCGTTGCATTTTTCATTAGCAGTCGTTCTTTTCAGCTCATTTTGAGATTTGCCTTGACTAGAGGCTGGCTAAAATGGGAAATCTTCATCTAATAAAGACGTCAATCATCTTGATATTTCAATTTTTACTCTTCATTATTTTTCCATCTTTCTACTGCCTGTTTCAGTTTTCATGCAAACTGGAGACATCCCCTCCATCTTTGATCATCACCTTCTGACATAGAATCGGCATATTGTCGTCTATAGGATTTTGGTCAATGCTTGTCTAACATTTTGCATCATCCTTTCCTTCCTCTGCCTACCCCTTCTCCAGCTCCCCGCTGGGCCAATCAGTGGACGAGAGCTGGAATAGTCAAGTCAAAAACGCTTTCTCACCTTTTTCGCAAATTTTTGAAGGTATTGTAGCGCTTTTATAACACCTTTATATATATATATATATATATATATATATTCGACATGAATTCACAGTGTTCAGCTTTTTTATTGACTTTAAATTAATAGCGGAACTTCAAAGCAACGTTTATCCCATTGTTCATGGCCTTTAAAACTGATTGCTTATCATCTATTTAAAGTGATTTAATGGGTTTTTGTTTTTTGTATATTCAAGAAAAAATATTCAAAATCGATCATCTTAAATATCTTTTAAATTGTTCAACGCTTCAACTTATTCATAAGTATTAATTCATTGCTTCTTTTGAAAAACTAATTCAAATCTTCTAGATTCTCTCTAATTTTTTTCTCTCTCCCTCGTTTTCTTTTTGCCGTCTTTTTTTCTTTCATTTTCTCTCGAGGTGTTTTTTTATCTCACAGACATTTTCTACCTATGCTTGCTGGCATTTTTCAATTCTACTAAAATTGAGAAAAATGCAGCCTAAAGGCTTAGAATACAAAGATTCTTAGCGAGTAACAGTTGGGTAATGTTTAAATTATTGTTTTTGTTCTTTATTTTTGTTACGATTGAATGATTAGCAGTTGCTTTGTGTTAGCGGTCCTCTATGCCTTATTACTTGAACTTTCTTTTTTATTCTTTATTTCCACATTAATAATGTTTTATTGTTAGCAAAGGCGACTCTTTGTGCAGAAATATGTAGTGAATGATTTTTGCCGGATTCCAATTTAGAATTGCATTGGATAAGGTTTCGGAAAGTTGTAGTAGGAGCTGAAACTCCTTTTCTGCTCCCAAAGAGACACCGCGATTCCCCGTTTGGGGTCGAAGCTCCCATGCAACCCTCTTTAATCGTACTTTTAAGCTCCATCATTGAATCTTCATGCAGTCGTTTTCGTCAATTTGAGTTAGAACTACAATGCTGGACATTTCTCTTTGTTGTGGCGCTCTTTGTGAAGATTTTATCGATTATGTTTTTGAGAGGGATGGATGGGTGAGCAAATGACTGAAGAATTGCGATGGAGTTGTTTACTTTATTACCCATATTTACCTCAGCTAGAGTTATTTCTAGAGGAATTGATATGACAGTTGTGTTAAAACTCCCTCCCTCCCTCTCTCCCCTTACTACCCCTCTCCCCTCTCTCCCCTCGTTACCCTCTGCGCATCTTCTTACTGGCGTAGCGTTTCGAGGAAAGCTAAGTTAGGATGGATGAAATAGCCCTGAGATATTTTTATCCTTTGCTAGTAATGATTCACGTTATGAATCCTTCTGAGTTCCATATGCAGCTCCTGTATTGATGAATAATGCGACCCAATGAAACCTAAAAGAGCATGTTTTATGATGTTTAGGCAAACATGCGCTCAGTTACAGGTGAGATTAACCTTTACCACCAGGATCTGAACCTGCAACTTTTTGTTTTCCGGGCAGATGGTTTAATCAATCGACCTACCCACTTGACTTTGAATTAAGTGATATTACATGATACTAGTAGGTATTTTATGCACTAGTCATCTAGCGCAACGTTACTGATGAAATTCAAGTCCGAATTCATTTGATTTTGTCATAAGAGTTAAACCTATATAGCCAACTGTTTGACTGCTTAAGCTTCTAACATAGTTTCTGCTGGAACATTTGAAAAAACCATTTGCGTAAACGGCAGTATTAAATGCCTCTCAACCAAAAAATAGAAATATTGCAACATTGCAACTTTTTTTTTGTATTTCTGTTGGTGGTTGAGCGATTGCTTGCATGGAACTTTGCAAATATTTTGCCAACTTTTTTATGTCTTGATCGTGGATATTCTTAGAAAATTGCGATTCTCATATTTCATTCATAAATTGGTGGATTTATTTCATGACTCACTTTTAGAATCTAATCTACAACGTTGAGCGAATTTAAATCTCTAATTTGATTCGTTGTGATTCTGTTGGATTGCGAACTTGAATCAGTTGATAAGCAGAACGACACATAAGCGTCCACAGACATATACGGACACCCACAGACACTCACAGATATACACAAATGCGTAAACATTTACACTAAAAATGCATAAAATATTCTAATGAATGAAAATTTGCCATTTATAGGTAAAATAAGAACTCATAGGTGACATTTTTCTGTCACTTTATAATTGCCCATAAACAGGTTTCTAATAACTGAGCATTTTGCGCATGCAGTTTACACTTGCAAAGCGCATTATGTTGCGTGAGTATGCAAACATTTTTCTGGATGTGTATGCGTCTGTCTGTCAGTCTGTTTATCTGTCTGCCAATTGTAACCAAGTGACTGACATTGCAAAAAAAAATTTGCAATTTTACAACATGAGATGGCCTCATGTGCCATATTCCACTTTCTTTTATCAATATCGATTGGATCTTCATTCCGCATCGATCAATCCCCATAAAAACGAATCGTTCATCGAAGATTTATATGAGAGCCACTATCTGTTAGAAATGTATAAATCATTGCACAAACTTTACTGTACTAAATGAAATACAGAATGCACGTATTGTGTTGTTTTCCGAGAATATTTCTTGATTTGTTTGTTTTCTTACTTATCTCTCTTTACTAATGCAACCATAAAAACTGATATCCTATCGGAAACTCATACATCTGGATTCGATCGTTATTCAATGGTTGTACGAGCATTTGCTCTCTCAATATTGTCCAGTAATTCGTTGTTGTACTTCTATTGAGTATTGGTGAACTTTTTGCCCAGTGGGTATAAACAGACCCTTAGCTTAATGGCGACTATGTACGTTACTTGAGAGAGCAGACTGAAAGAGAAATTTTAGACGAAAAATGAGAGGAAAGTGTCTAGTAGAGGAGGTGAGGAGTTATGGAGTTGAGCTCTTTACTTTGAATGAAAATAACCACATATATTATGTTAAATGAATCGAACACAACGTTGAAAAAGCATCAACATCCATCGATGCGTCGCTTAAATAGTAGGCCATCTCAAATAGCCGCAGATGCATTTCAACGTTTTTAGAATAGTGGTATATAGATAAGGAAGAAGCATAATGCCTTTTAAAGAAAAGTGTTATCACAAAGGACGCCTTTTAAAGTACACAATATCTTGACCTCCTAATAACGGACGAACGTTTAACGTTTCATCATTGTTTCTGCGCTCTTTCAATACCTCGTTTCATTAGTTTCTATCATATCTGAGCAAGAAAGAAGTAGTGTTTTGTGAACTTATTATTGATTTATGAGTCTTCAAAAAATTATTGACCATTCGTTTAAGAGTTATTTGATCCGCAGAAATTCGACCATAGTGTTGACATTATCGGGCAATAAAGGTGGGTTAATTTAATAAGTTAACATTCACGCATATGAAAATTTTCGTAATCTGTAGTTCGAGGTAAACGGAGTCAATCCCTAACTTCATTATTAGTATTATCGAAAAAATAATAATACTAAAAGATGGTTGAATTCAGCACCGAGAATGATCAAACATCATGTAATATCTTTGCTAAGCTCAAAGATCAAGGTAATTCGCAACACAAAGTATGTTACAAATTGAGCTTCCGTTTGCCACCAATGAGTAATGATTAAAGAGTAAACAAACAAACAAACAAATAAATTTCTTCATCCCTTTCGTATCATTCATTGAAGTTCATATAAGCTACTCGAAAGTGGTTCATCATTTAGTTGATTAAAGGTTTGCGTGAGCTTATGAAAGTCATTGCTTTTTACGACAACGTCAATCCACTCTTCTCTATTGTTGCCGACTGAGCCTGCATACGCCTAATAATCTGCGGAATAATCCCTTGTCTTCCTCCTCGTTGAGTCGTTTCTTTTGATTTTGCCGTTTATTCAGTGTTCATTGATCTTCTAATATATTTTATCCTTTTGAAAGTCTTCTTGTTGCCGCATATCGACGTCACTGATGTCGTCACCACTTCCGTCATTCCATCCGTCTATCATAATTATGAAATTCTCAACATCCTTCTATTATTCTTCGGGAACGATTTCAGGATGAGAATCGAACTCTGCTATGATCTTCGGCATATATGAAATACTATTGTCCATTCAGTTACATCATTCATTTCTTTCGCTCAAATTTAATACTACTTTGATTCCGGTTCATTAGCTTTGTTTGTCTCTAATTTCTATATACATTGTGCCTACTCGTTTGAATTGTTCATTTATCCACTCCATCTTATATTCTCTTTGCATGTTTATGATAAAATTTGTGTTGTTGTTTTTCAGATTACTTCAAGTTGTTGATTTAGGAGATTAGCGATGATTCGTTTCAAAATATGATTTCTTTTCTTCGTTGGATTTCTTATTTCTAAAGGGATATAACCAGCGCATTTTTGATTTTTGAGAGTAATGGGGACGATATTGGTGAAAGCTTTTATAGTCTCTTCATAGAATATTGTGCTTATCTTGTTTATATTGTTTTGCAAAACCCTAAGGCGAAATTTATCTCACTTTATTTTATGAAATGCCCTTATCCGTTGACGTGGCACCTGAGTTAAGCGCGGGCCTTTTTGTGAATTTTTTCGAAAGAGAGGTTCTTTCGATCTCTAGCACTCTCAGTCTTCAGATTTCCAGTCCACTAAAGTTACCTGTAAAAATTATAATCTTTTTTATGCAAATTTCTTCCAGTTTTATGCAATTTGGAATATAGTCACATAGTTTATAGTTTTCTACTTGTGGTTAAATAACCTAATTTTTTATCGCACTTGCAAATATCGATTGCCGATGAGAGTTTTATTGATATTTTCTGATAGAAAAATATTAATAAACTTCTGATAGAGAATATTAATAAACTTTTCTTAAAAAAAAATTTAGATTTGCATAAACTTTATGAATCAATGTGAATATTGCCGATAGAAATTTGCATTTTAATATTTTCGAACATTTATTAATGAGCATATTATCACTCAACATTATTTCATTGCGGTAATTTTTTTGGTTAATTGTTTATAGAATACCGCCATTATTGAATTGTTCATTTTAATATTTAAGAAAACTAATGACTCCTATTGGAATCCAATTGTATTAACGGTATAAACCAGTTTGGCTTTTTCTTTTGACTTGTTCAAACCAAACGAGCGATACCTCTACCAACGATGCAATTTAAGAACGTATCATAACTAACTTCGAATAGTTGAAAGGAAGAGTTTTAATTCAACGACGCTTGATAAACTTTAAGGATATCTTATTTTTTTTAATAGCCTAAGGCTTAATTTTGTCAAAACTTCTTATTGCTTCGATATTTTTGATGTAGCGTTCAATCCTTGTTTCTTTGGAATAGGTAAGAGTAGCGAGCAAACACAGTCTGTGCCTTAAACCGATTCACTTACTATAGGCAATCTTTTCCATTTGGTTGATTGTCTAATTTTATGGTCATCGCTAACGTAATATAATCGTTGTTGTCCTTTCCGGTTGCCAATAAAATAGCACTATCATCGCAATTCCTAATCCCTTCGGATTTATGATAGTGAAAGATCCTGGTGAATTTTCGCTTATATTGAGAGTATTTTGTTGATAAGCTTATCTTTATTCATCGTTGAAATGATCGTGCTTGAAATTAGAGCTTTCATAAAGCATAGCTTAATATGTCAATGCCTCCCACTACGATGGGATTCATAACGAAATATCTTATCGGTGCTTGTTTGAGTGATGTGGATTGCTTTACCCATGTTTTTGCCACATGGGCATCCTTCTTTGTTGTTACGTCCTTTCTAGATTATTTAGGCGTTTTGAGTATGGCGATACTGCAATATTTCTTGTCCTTGAGTTTGGTCTCTCCAAGCGAACGTATCAATCCTTCTCGGGGATAGGCGGGGAGGGGGGACTGTTTGGGAGCTTTTCTCAGCGTTAAGTTCATCGGCTTCTCTCAAGCCGAGGTGAGGCTTTCAGGATTACTTGAAAGACTATGAATGATATCCTCTTTGTGAACAAGAATCTGAAAGAAGCAACTTTAGCACGAAGTTGTATAATTTCGTTTTATTCCATTCTGCAGGAATTTCAATTACAACTTCATAACAGTTCGCTAAAGAAGACTTCTTTTTGATTGATTAAAAAGAAGTAATGCTAATAGAGTGGAAAGCGAATAGAATTAATCGCTAAAAGAGTAACCAAACGATTGAATAATAAAAAAGTAGCATCATCATAAAAACAACACCACATATAATATGCATCTTTTATGTGAATAGCAATGGACAAGTACAGTTTTTAGATATAAATACCACCAAAAGGAAAAGGATTGAAATTAAAAGGTGTGAGAAAAAATTACAAATTTGAAACTTCGCTCATCGATAAATAAAACAAAAAAAATCAACTCTTTTATAGTGGAAACGAGAAAATTACATTATGATAAGAATGAAGTAGAGAAAATAATGAAAAATTATAGTGTGCAATATAAATGCAAAATAATATTTTTCATTGCAAAAATTGCAAAGTGCATCGTTGAAAAGGATCTTTAAACGGTGAATTTTTAATGCAAATAATTTCAAACGAATCATTTCCATGTGCGAACAAATATTAAATTGGCTCATTCATATAGTCCGAGCTATTTTGAAATGTGACGCTATACTCATATCCCTCCATCAGTCGTTTCACTTGACCACCCAGTTCGACTCGAATGTTCCTTACACAAGATTACTTTGTATTTCAGTTAATTTCCGCCGATGTGATAATTATTCTCGGATTATGCTTTCAAGCTTAAAATGTTGTGCACCGTAGTGTACGAAAGTCATAGCCTTGCAGGGAGAGATTTGATGCACATTCAGTTGTTTTGACTTTCGGTGCTTTATTCAGAAAAATGCGCTGCCCTCTTATGCACCCCTAGTTTTGCCTCAGGACATTTATAGACGATTTGTTCTACCTTGAAATCATCAAGGCATTAGTAGACAGCTTGATCTGTCGTGTGGTCGTCCTTCCCCTACTCTGCAAGACGGCAGTTGATCTGCATTCTGCTGATCTCCCTTACGTGTCCCGTATATATAGCACTGAATATATGCTGATTTGAATCATTCGTCGTCAGTTTATTTATTCGCTATTTCTTGCATGGTTTATGTCCTTATCAATTTTGAGGAGTTGGTATATTTCCGTTGCACGAATGTACTTTAGTCTTCATTACTAATGACTTAGCCAGCCGTTTATTTCCCATTGAAATCGATGTCTATTTTTGCACTGCAAACCACAAAACAGTCATTAAACTCCGCTTGTAAATGCTTCGTTCACTTAACGTTGGGGAAACATTTTAAATTATGAAGCCAGTGTTATCCATCAATCGTAGCATATTTCAGAACTCATCTATTCAAGCGTTAGCTTTTAAAACGTTATCCTGAAATCTCGAGGGATTATTCCACAGTACCCTGGAATCTATCTTTAGGAGTATCTGGCTTGGAGGATTTCCTAAATGGGCGTCATTCTTTGTTCGTGTTTTTCAAATAGTTTTTCCAATTCGTATAGCCTTTGCAACGCGTCTATGCATCATTTGGCACTTTTTTTTTTTGCTCATGCAGAATATGGTGACATCACACATCTGTGAACAAATGCGTATATGAGGGCGTAATGGACGAGAACCTCAGCGTAAACCTTAAGCGAAAATGTGTTTCATTTGCATCAAAATGCAAGTTCTTGTAGTTGGTGTGCTAGTTTTTTATACCATAGCTAAGATAGCGATGTCTCTTATTATTACTCTTCATAAATCACTAAACTTTTTGCACTAATTAGCTAAATTTTATTAATTCAAAAGCATATTAATTTTGCAAAAATTTATCTGTCATTTATGCGTAATCCTAACGTTGTGTATGCTCCATGCCCGGTACATTCGGCCTTGAGACCACATATGTCAATCAATGAACTTTTACGTATCTAGTCTAAATCATGGATGATATTCCATTCTCAATTCCATTACAGTCTATTTCGTTCAGCGTAAGTTAATTGCACATAAAAAGCAACAAGAAATTATGATCTGATCTTTTGTGGTCATCGACGCGATGCATTTTCAAGCGACCAACTTTCCTAGCCTAGGATGAGCGTAATTGGTTGTTTTCTTATAAGAAAAGGCTTTATTTAATGTTTCTTTTCTATTTGAGCGCCTAGTTGGCTTGCTATGATGAAATACAAAAAGCGCAAATCGCAATAACTAGTTTCCCCTAATGTGTTTTCCAATTATTGTTATTCTCTTGTCATTCATTTTTATTTGAAGCGGTAAAACAGTGTTGGTTTTGCGGCTTTTTTTTTTTCAAAAGGACCGTACATTATTATGAATAGTTGATGTTGTATCTTGTTAATCAGCAGTGTGTCATCGTTGGAGCATATCGCCTTTCCAATTACAGTACGTGTTTCTGTGACTATATAAATTTTTAATTTCGATTACTGTATGTGTTTCTATTAATGTATAACTTTTTACCTACAGTCATAGTACTTCTCACTGTTTTCACTCACATATTTTTAGTAACGTGTTTTTGCTCGTCAGCTAATTACACTTTTGGCATCAAGTATTTCAAATAATTCGAGCAAATTTTACCGATTAGATAAATCTACTATGTGTTGAAATTTGCAATAACTTTACTAGCTAATCTGGAAGCATTAGTTGTGCAAACTATTGTATTATTTGACGGCTGTTGTGCCATGAAAATTTTCCATTTTTATCTCTAGCATTTTTCTCCTCATCTTTCTTAATAAGGATCTTAAAATTCCTCTTCCTCTCTTCCTTAACTTCATCATTTTTCAGTTTTTTTTACACTTTTGAAATATGTAGATCTCTAATTTTGTTTTAGTTATTAGTTGTTACTTTATTTCAAATCGCAGGTCACATCACAATCGTTACTAACAGGTGATTTAGTTCCATTTATTCAATATTGTTTACTTCCGTTAGTAGATTAGGAGTTGATTGAAATTCACCACTATGAAAGCACACCTTATGATCGCTAATTGTTTATAGTTCCGTTATATCAATTACGTTTGAGGAAGGGATGAATTCTTTATATCTCGAAGAAGTTAAACATTTAAAGTGGTATTGCAAATTTCTCTTTCACAGGTTTTTATGATCTTCAATAATAATTTCATAGAACTGTCTGATGTCAGCATCATATCTTCGTGTCTGTCTGTGTCTGTTTGTCTGCTAAAATAATTTCATTCTTTCAATCATAAAATCCCAGTGATGGAAGTTCACCTATATTATTTATGTTTAATCCACACTTTAGATGATAAATTCATTTTCTAAATTTCTTTCTGTTCACTTATATCTGTATGAAATTGATTATGACGTCATGTATGATTAGACGTTTTCAGTTTTTTTCGTTAATTTATGCACCCGGCTGGTCTAACTTTTTTTGATAAACAAAGTCGAATATCATGCTTCTTCATTCTCATTGGTATGCTTCTTCATTCTCTGCTATGTTTAACTGAGTAGTTGGCATCTTAATCGTTTATTCGCATTCTTCTCAGTTAGATATCCATGTTCTTATATTATCCTTCTTCATGTACTTTGGCAAAATTATTTCAATAAAATTGTTGTATTCGGTCGTCGAATATTTCCCACCTTCTAAGGTTACCTTTCCAATATTAAAATATCTATTGCATAAATATTAAATTATCCCGCATTATTTTTCTGTTCACCAGTAACACCTGTCCCACCATTCATTCAAACCTCAATTTCTTGATGCATTTTATCCAGAAATCTCTATGGATTCGTATAAACGAGAAGGAATAATCCCAAAATTGAAATACTCTGCAATAATGGGCGGAAATGGGCTGTTTTTTTGTTCTCCTTTTACACTTTTTCATCGACATTGTGTCGTTGTGCTGCGTTGATTTCGAATCAATACATTTGTGCGCATAACGAGTTCCCTTCTACAACAATGAAATCGCATCGCATCCTGATATCCCTCTATCCTTCTTATATATCCACTTCTATGTCCTTTAATCGTCTTTCATTTCCCTTTGCTTCCTTTCCTCATTCTTTGCCTCCCTCCCTCTCCCCCCCTCCTCCCCCATCGCTTCCATTCATTCAATTTTTCATCACTTCCTTAATTCGAGGTGCCCGCATTTAAATAATTTTTAACTTCTTCGTGCGATCGTAAGTGTTTACTTTTTTGCTGTTTGAGGTCTAAATAACAGGAAACAGATTTGGACTTTTTATTAGATAACCATTATTGCTTTGCTGCTCTGCCACCGAGCGACTTTCAGACTCAAACATCAGAAATTACAAAACTTTACAAAAATTACAAAAAAAAAAATCACAAAACTTTTTAATCTCTTGAGCTTCAACCAGAAAATTGCTACCGTCTATGATGCGCCATCTGTAGTCGCGATGGTCATGAAAGAGGGTCGACGTTATTGAATTTGTCGCCGGTCTAAGTTGTGTGCAAGGTTTTTGTGAGTGGTGGCGATTGATGCTGATATTGCAACGCACAACCATTGTGAGGAGGTGAGGAAAAGAGAGAATGGGGGGAGGGGGACGGGGTGAAGGT
>QEWY01001804.1:281219-301952 GCA_006503575.1 Baylisascaris schroederi
GGGGGGGGGGGGGCGAGGGAGGGAGAGGGCGGATAGAGGGGAAAGGAGTTGTACAAGAAAAGAGTTGAGACGATGAGAGAATTCTGTTTTTACTCTACTGTTTGTAATGGCAGAAGTTTTTGAAATCGTAGCCACTGTTTTATTAGCGCTTCACCTAGCTAAAACAAGGTTGCATAATATTTCCTATAAATGCATTTCATTTATCGATTTGTGTTTATTCTTTTAAAGTACAATATGAGGAGGGTTTTTATTCTGTAAGCCTACTGTAGACGAGTAATTTGATTCGCATTTCTTTGCGACTACATGATCAATAGATGATTATCGACTTTAGCATCCGTTTTCTTTTCGGAGCTATCAGATTTTTTTTCCTTCTTTTCGAAAATTATTACTGTATAATCGTCCATATATATNAATTTCTGCTTCTAACGTTGGCTTTATCGGTGAGAAGATGCAATCGATGAATACTCTTCTTTAATTGAAGTTTGATTCGTTTCTTACCGCGAAATTCCAACTTTTCATCTCGGAACTCTTTTTTATTACATGAAAATCATCAACCAAAGCCGTTTTTCCTTCAACTTCTAATATTTCTATTTGAACAAAAAAAAAAAGACAGTTTGATGGTTGGATTGTATACTTATTTATTTAGGTATTTATTTATTTTATTTTGTTTTATTTTATTCTATTTTACTTTTATTAACTATGAGCGATTAAATTTTGACGAATATCAATGAAATGCACTAATAATCGTTATCACTATCACATAATTATTACGGCGCTTATAAATCATAATTAAGAGTCATTTCATATAACACCTCCACAATATTCGTAACGATTAACGTGTAATCATAGTGGCTACGTTTCACTACGTATAAATCCTCACGAACCGATTATTGATTAATGAATAAAGCTCTATGATGTGCATGAATGCGTTAAGAATATGACAGCTGCTTAGTGACAGCCACCCATTTCGCGTGATAAACTTCTATTCCATAAATTCTTCAATAGTTTTTATTAATTTGTATTTATGCATCGAGCATAATTTTGAAGTGCCATTTTACAATATTAATTTTTTATTGTTGTATGCAATAGCAATCGCTATGATGGAAATTTTTGGATTTTTTTTTTCAGATTTAATTCAGTAAAATTGATTTTTAAAGTTTCATTCAAATTTTCATAGATGTGATTTGAACAATTTGCTGATATGTTATGATTTATGATTTATTGAAAAAAAAAAAAAAAAAAAAAAAAAAAAAAAAAAAAAAAAAAAAAGAAAAAAAGAGTGGGGGGGGGGGGGGGGGGGGGGGGGGGGGGGGGAGGGAGAAGGACACAGAAGTAATCGACTTCCATTGTTGCGGTTTTTAGCTCAATTTTTCTTTTTTTTTTCGACGACGAATCACAGGAATAATCTAATATCACACGTAGCTGTCATGCGTTTTTCATCCTGATTCAGGAATTCAATAATTTTTTTTTTTCGATGTTTGCGAAATCATCTCAGCGAATGCGAATATAAGCGCTAATTCAAGGTTCCAGCTCCGTTATTGTGTTTGCAATCGATTAATTCGGGTTATTGAATTAATTCTGATTTTATTCTACAAAATAATAACTAGAACATCGAGGAGGGGAGGCGAACAGGAAGGGGTGTTGGAAAAACGTGGGATTTCACCACAAATCATTTCTGCATCTGTTCCCGATACTAACAATGCAACCTCAATTCATCGACAGATCGAACGATGGGTATCAAAATAACCGAAAATATTGAAAACTGAATTTGAATATTCAAGTAGGTTTTTCTTCTTTGCATAAGATATTTATACTGCATAAAATAAGTAATTAGTTGATTTTATTCAACTTAAGTGCACAAATGACTTTACATTATTCGTGTTCACCGGTCGGTCTTCATTGAAATGCGCAGTTCACATTGAGTAGATTGATTGCAGAGATCACCTAACTTAGTGAAAACTTAACTCTAATTTTATTGAATATGCAAATTTGCTTGATTTAGGAACTTAATAAAAGTTGGGTAGGCGGACGAATGCAAAATAATTCTCGAAATGGTTGCTTCGATGATGCATCAAACGGTAGTTCGAACTAGCTGTACTCCTATCAGGAGTTGTCTGTCTATTTTTATGTCTGCGATGTGGTCATTTTCATATTGCATTATACCGAAGAGACTAGGTCGCTTAGCAGTGCATCATTCAAGCTATGAAGGAATAGCTGTGCTGTGCAATATTTTCTGTGATATAATGCACGTCTGGCACACTTATCTATACAATTGTTGATAGTTAGGGATCAGAATTTGCAAGTGCTTTGTTCAAGTTTCGATGAGAAGAAATTCCCCAGAGTTTTAATGTTTTTCTATATAAATTTCCCGCTTTTTAACTAAGCAAATGCAAAAGAAACTTCATTCTTATATTGTATGCTTCATATGACAAGTTCACTTTAAGAAGTTTATTTATTCTTAAAATGCTTGATCTCTTTCAGTATTTCCACTGTCTTTTGAATCCGTTCATCTCCTCCCCTCTTCTCTCATCTCCTTTCCAACCTCCTCGTATTCTACTAAAACCCTAACTATGCAAGGTAGTTGCATTCAGCCTCTGAAGATGATCATCGTATTTGAAATTGCATTGTAATCGATCTTGGTTGTTACTGATACTAATATTTCATTCTATTGCCTCTTGAATAACAATCAAAACGAACTAATTCTTTAGTAATTTAATTTGCGTAAAATTCATCTCTCATGTTTTAATTATCGATTTATGGGCATAGCATTGCACTTTAAAAGTGATAATATTTTATACTATCAAATGTCCTATTTTTATTAAATTCTACTCCATTCATTTCACTTATGTTAATGGAATGCGTCCCCCACTCCCTCTCCCCCATCCCCTCCCCCCTCTTAAGGATATGGGCAATGACGAAAATATTGTAATGACAGGAAGGGGCCTACGAGCACTGTCGCCGTGGGTCGAATATGATGCATTGTGAAGTGTTGTTATGGGTGAACATACAAAACAGTTATGGGTTCCGTGTTGATGTCATCACACACACACACACACACACACACACACACACACAACACACACACACACACACACACACACACACACACACACACACACACACACACACACACACACACACACACACACACACACACACCGAAATTATACATCAGAATACATCCGTTGACCTTGATGCATCTATCGAACTATCAATTCGAATATCTTCTCTGTCATTCCGTTTGCTTCCACCCTATGATCTTTGATCAACCGTATTCACGAAATTTCCGATTGCCATCAATGAGGATCAATAAAATATATGTATTATCTCTTTTTCAAAATATTGAATATGAATACTTGATCTTTTTCATAAATATTACATCTGAGAATATTCTCTTCTCCCCTCCCGTCCCCCCAACTTCCTTTCCATAAATTTTTTGATGAAGTTTGTTAGGACCAAAGTTTTTTAATTTCAGATGATTTTCTATACCAATTTTCTTAGTGTCGAGAAGTTTTCGAGTGGAAAACTGAGGGAAATTTTTATTGCTTAAACCGAACCGAACGAGAAGCTTATAGCAAGAAGTTTTGAATCTTTGCACAACATGTTCTTTAAAATCACCTAATCAATAAACAGGCTGATATACGTATACAGTCTCTAGGCTAACAATATAAAAGTATCGTCTCTAAGAGACTATCTTGTAGGCGCATATAAAGTGACGTTAGCGCAGACGCAGCCCTTCAAAACTCCTCTGTCAACGCTGAAGGATGGCGTGAAGCGCTTTAACCCACTATAAGCGATACGTGATAGACGTATAGTAGTATTCTGTAGTGGGCGTCGGCGTCGTTTTATCTGCTCAGCATCGAATTTGCTGAAATATTAGACGAATAATTCGACGCAAACAACACGAATGATCTTAATAATAAACGTCTTCCGTTCTCATTTAACTGAAAACATTTTTTTTCAATTAAACGATGAAGAAAAACATATTAGAGCAACACTGGTTATGTAGTCATTAAAAATTAACTTCATTCTACAACATGATGCAATTAAAGAAGCTTTGATGTAAAATGCATTTTTAGTAATTGCTGCATTTATAGTTGATATACTGCATGCTAAACAGCAGTAATAAAAAGCGTTTGCTTCGAATCTGAGCGCCAAGAAGTTAACTGCAAATATCAGCGGAAAATACTGATGTCAAAAGTGGCCAATAGGGAATGTTTAACAATCTTGTCCATTCTCATAATACGATGCTGAAAAATGATTAGAAAAATATTTTCTTCGTGAATATGATAGCAGCAAAAAAAAAAAAAAAATTCAGAAGAAATTCCGCTTAATCGTGTCGAAGCGTCACTGCCAGAGAAAAACATCTTCAGCTTTTTTTTTTTCATTAAATTCTTTCACCTAAAGAATTTACATAGCATGTCGAGAAAAATTCTTTCATTTTTCAATGTTTCCTCTTTTGCCGGTGAAATTCTTTCCTTTTCTCTAGTAAATCCGAGCAATAGTTGACTTGCAATTTCTTTTTCTAAATTATTGTGTTGTAGCTAAATTTTTGAGTAAAAAAAATCCCACTTCACTTTGGATCCTTGAATCATTGAGAAGATATCGTTGAATCACTCATCTATTAACATTGAGGAATTTATAATCACCGGGGATTTTATTCGATCTCGTAGAGGTTTAGCTTATTTATACTTAACTTTTGCTTACTGACTTAATTTTGCGTTGAATATTTTTAGCACCTAATTCATTCTAGCAAACAATTTTATGCTGAATAGAAGATTCACCTGAGCTTTGAATAATCAGCCTGTTTGGTCTAACGCTTCTCTCCCTATATATATACAATTGTGCATTTGACGAGAAGTAAGAGTCATATAGCTGTGTAATTGTTTGCGTTAGCGGCTCGATGACTTTGGCAATTATCCAAGCTCCTATCGCATATAAACCATGCAAATTTTGCTTTATTTTACACGCATATATGGTCATATTTACGTACATATGGATGTCTGTGTATGTCCGTATGTCTGTCTGTCTGTCTGATGGTTTCATTTTTCGAATCAAAAAAAGCCGCAGCGATGAGATAATTTAAATACATATAATTTAAACTGCACATTGCTTTCAAAGCTCGTCTTTGCAAACAGCCTAATATTTTTTCTATACTCGCATTATGCGATTGTGCTCATTGCAGTGACATTGAACTATTGAATTCTCTTATCGCAATAATAAATAACTTTATTTACAACTTCACTGTAGCAATACAATCAAATGAATTTGATCATATTTTTCTAATCATATGATGTTGTAAAAATTTTGACGGCAGAAAAATTTTTTTTCAATAAACTTGAAGAGATTTCGAACCAAGCATTTGAAATTACCGATGAAAGCTGCTATCCACTTAGCTAGTATAAATGAGGCCAATAAATGCTATAATCTATGCAGTATGTTCTCTACTATTCATTTAGACGATTTGGACTATAGGGAAGATGAATCGTTAGCGTCGTTCTAAGAGTTTCGTAAGATTTAATGTGACACATGAGTCATCACGTCTCATCCATCACCTGTTTGCACTGAGCTAAGATATAATTCCTTAAATTCTATATTTTAATTAAATTGTTCGTATTTAACTGATCAATCATGAATTTAATTTTTGTAAAAGAAAATTTGAAAATTGTATCTCGATTAATTGAATGATTATTTCTTCCTTTCACTATTCAATTCATTTACGAAATTTGTTTATTTCGCATTCGCTTATTGTATTTTTAAAGATATTATAGGTTGATATATCTTTAAGTAGTTGATATATTTAAAGTAAACTCGTCGTTATATGATTCGTTGATTGCGCATCATAGATTACAATTGCGTATTAATTGATGCATTCCATTTGATTACTTCGTTTGCTTTTTTTTTCACTTTTGTTTTAAACTTTTCCAACTTTTAGCGCTTCCAACTTTATAAAAGAAAAGATTTTTGGCCAATAGCTTAGCTGTCGACATTTTTCCTACCAATTGTTGAAGAATCGGTAATTTGTAAGTGCTCAAGTGGTTGAATATTTCGGATAAGAATTCGTTTGCAGTGCCAATCCCCACTTTTTGAATTTCGGAAGATTTAAATTAGTTTCTGATTCTTTTTTTTTCATATCCTACAATATTTCGAAGAGGGTATTTCTTTTGAGTATTGTTGACCTATGATTTAGAGTGGATTTCGTATGAAATTTCTTTGTCCGGCTCACGTGATTTTCAGCTACCGATCTTTTATCTGGCTGCCCGACCATTTTCCTGCCAGGCTGTCCATTTCCTGTTCAAGTTGGCCGTATGTTGCAGGTTTTTTTTTTTGTATTTGTGCACTTGAACAGGTAGAACCTGCATTTCAGGTCTTTTAGGTTACCTTTTCATTTTTCACAAGCAGTTTTTCGAATGGCTAAAAGTGAAAAGCGCATAGCTCGTTGGTTGCCGCGTTTTCCTGCTCTTTGAAGATGCGTTTTTTTAACAGCATAAAAAAGAAGGGGGTCATCATCGATGCGCCCTCGATGTGGCTCTTGCCATCGCTTTAGCTTAAACTTTTCATCTCATGATGTTCTACGAAGCAAATCCCTATTGTTTTATGCTATATGTGGACTACTTCATTATGTGAAAACGTCATTCCATCATACTCTATGGGTACTGTACGCGTTATTTCGTTGTATTTTAAGGGTCTTTTGAGAGTTAAAATATTCCCAACAAACTGGGGTAAATGCGCCATTTGAGAGGAAACAACGTTATGCTGTTTTTTTTTTTTAATGTAAAAGCTGTAGGATATAATTTGTGTTATTGCAATGTGCATTGATGGTGGTGGTACTCTATATTTGAACATTCGAAATCGACCAGTTTTTGGTGAGAGGATTTTTTGCCTCATGGATGCTTATTGAGAGATAATGTGAAAACGTATGATTTACAGGCATTAAAAATGATGCAAATTTTTCAAAAAATTTCATAACCTGTAAAATTGTGGCAATTATGATAGAAATTTTTTTTTTAAATTATAGTTGAGAAAACCCGTTGAATATCTAAGCGCATGAAAGTGATTGCATTTTTAGGTGTTACGAAAAGTTTAATTGTACAGCATATTAACGTATTAAAAGATTGCACGTTTTAGATTTTTTTTTTCGTGAATTTTTCTCGTCCTATTAGCAAATCATTTAAGAGTTGAGACTAATGAAGCATATTCATTCAATTTAGCACATTTATCGATAAACTTACAATGAAGGTAATCATTTCTTTATTGATGTTTTAGTACTTTTCTTTTTTCCACTCTTCAATGTATAGGTGATACGGGTAGGAAGTCTTATGCTGTAAAGTTTGTACACTACAAAGCTCTTTCGTAGAGAAAGCGATTCATACAAGGTGAAAACGAAGAAATAAGGAGTCAGATGTTAAGAGGATTTTATGTGAGTTATTAAGAGTACTAAAATTATACGATCATATCTTCTTTGCTTTTTTTTTTCCATACCATTATCTCAATATTATTTCTCAAAAGCTCTTCAACTATCACGCATTCACTCATACAGTCGAAGTTGATCAACAGTCCGTCCGATCAATCAATATTTTACCTAACTAACAAACCGGCATAAGTGGAAAAAAACTACTCTGAAAGAATTTACAGAAATCGATGTAATTCATTGCAATTTTCGCATTAATTTTTGCAAAAATTTTCAATTGTATAAATATTTGATAATGCAAATAATAAGACTGTATTTTTGCAAAATCACATAACATCTTAAGATAACCGCCATTGTATAACTATTTTTTTAGTCAGAAATTATTCAAAGTAAATGAATTGCAATTTGCTGGAAAATTGATTTGTAAATAATAGCGTTTTCCAGTTGTTTTTTATTTTTTTGTTTTTTTTTGAATGTTCAGCAATGGGTCAGTGTGATTTCCACACTGAAATAGAGCGTTGGTCGTTCGATCATGCCGCCTGCTTATCAGTATTACTAAGCAGTAACTGAGCTACAATAATACTGATACTTATGTTGAACCCAGGCGCATGACTCGTTCGAAGTACAGCGCCACTTGAAATATAGTAGTAATTATGTATTGTTGTCAGGTGTTCAACTTATGCAATAACTTTTCGGCAGGTAGTGCCAGCTGGTACGATTGAGTGGTGAAGGTGATCGCATGGAGGTGTGTGGAATGGCACCTGTTCACCCCAAATCAGCTGTGTTGTCAGGTGTTTAACTCACATCACTTGTGGTGATTTTCATTGCACATTGGTTCATTAATCTAATCTAGATTAACTGCGGCTTTGTGCAAAAATCTACTCAATATAAAATATAAAAAACCAAAAATTCTTTTTCAGTGGATGTGACGAAATTTCAAAGGGAAACATAATTTCTGAATCTCCATTGAATCATTTTACATAAATTGGTAACCTCTACATAATTTATATTTCTTTTGAATTTTTAAAAAATTATTGACTCTGAAGAAAAATCTTTTATCATTTTAAAGTTCAAGAGCAGAAGTTTTTCATCCAGGTTCGTTCTATATTCCACGTTGTCATTCTTTTTTATGCATCGAGATAATGCTAGCGATTGCTGAATGAAATTCGATCGTTTCAGTCGAAACACTGCAAATGACGCACTTTTTTCTACGATTAATAAAATTCTTTATATTTCACATTGGATCATTTAAGGCATTTTTTTCAGCTCTAATTTGGCATCATTCCAAATTCACTTTCTTGCTCTCATTAAGGCGAGCATAGTCTTCCTTGCATGAGTCTTTTTTTTAATATTCCTGCCAACTTGAACTAGTTTCTTATATGCGCGGCTTATTAATTGCCCACTAACTGATCTTTAGGTCTATCATCACTTTTACTATCGCTCGTCAGTAATTTTTATTATCAGTTATTAAAGTTTATATTATTCATATTTTGCCTTTTGAAATAACTGCACCTATTTACTGATAAAATTTTTATCAGTTAACATTATTTATTTATTTGTGAGATTAATATTCAAGAATTTTTTGTTGACTGTTATCTAATTGATATTTTTATATTGATTGCTTTGATAATTAATTTGCATATTTGCAAATTTTTTTTTACGTTATTTGCATATTTTAATGAAAAAAGTGCGCAAATAGCAATTTAAAGTTCTTTAACGTATAATTATCACACAATAATTGTTTTTTGCCGACGTAGAGTAAGGCGTAAAGTGGAATCGAACCAACTAGACTTTTAACACTAAACACGCCATTAACCATTTCACCATTTACGAGGCGGAATAGTATTAGCTATTGCCAAATATATTCATCATATAATTTTAAAACCATATCATAAAATTTACGTTATTCTACGCCTCATTCATCATCTTTGAAAGATGTTATAAGCATTCCAAAATTGCACGAAAATTTGTAAACGTTTTATAGCCAGACGTTTTTTTTTTCTCTCATTCAATACCTATCACATTGCACAGCGGGGTTATTCTTTTGCGAGAAGTTTAATACCAAAGGTATTCTCAGTTAAAGTGCAAATTTATCTGCTGAATAGAGTTGCAAAAAGCGCTTATTGTGCTAATCTCGTCTAGCGCGTTTTACTTATTTTATTCCACATTTATTTCCCCACCATACTGTTTATCTATAAATGTACATAGGAAACCTTTACTTAACAAATTCGTCATTTGTGTTTGATTGTTTGCTTATCATTGCATGTTTACCATGCGCCGGTTTATGCGGCAAAAGAAGAAAAACTACTGATTACCTTATCTTTAATATGAACTCATTTTGTTCGAACTGATTTTGATCATATATGATAGATATGTGAGATTAAGATGCGTATCTTTAAAGTATGAGAAGTAATTGAACAGTTATAATCAAAACAATTGCTACAGATTAATATCGTTAGCATTAATACTTAACAATATCTTTACCGGAAATGCTTGTTTGGTTCACAGTAGTGTTGCAATATAAAAGCACCAATTCGAACAAATAGGTGTGGTGCTACAGCTAAAGTACATAAAGCTTGAGTGCAACAACTCTTCAATTCGTTGAATTTTCTGAGTCCGACTTCGAGCACTTCAATGAGGCTATAAGAAAAGTTGCACCTATCATCAATTCTTCTTCCCATCATTTGAAAATGCATGTTTTGTGTACATTGATGAGTCGTTCAGCGTTGTAATTGTGGGATTTGAATTTTAATTTCATTAAGGCAGTACAAAATTGTTAAGATGGTGAATATAAATTCTGCTAAAATACTTCCTCAAATCTTTATTCAATTTCAATCTTTTTCGATGAATTTTTTCAGCTTTTCTTTCTAAATTTTTCTCGAATTTATCTGTTTTTCATCCAGTAAGTCGATTTCCGCGAACATGAGACCTGATAAAATATTGCGAACATTTTTTTTTTGGGTTCGCGTCATGTTTTGAGAATTTCTTCAAGAATTTTTTTCCAGATTTCTTTGAAAATCTTCTCCATGAAATCTATTTCTTCAGAGAAATTTTTATTTTATTCAAAAATGCTTCCCGAAATGCATGGGGATCAAAGCAGGGGGTCAAAGGGGTGAGGGGTAGCCCCCATTGCGAGAGACATGGGAAGGCGAAGCCATCCTTCACTCCCCGTTTACTATAACGGGGAATATCCGTTTATTTTTTTATTCATTTTGAAGACAGCATGTGAGGAGATTGTTATCCATTACTTCTCTCTCTCTCTCTCTCTCTGGATAGTCAGATTTCAAAACGGTTTTCTTTAATCCATTCGGAACGATCCAGTCGGTTTTTTGAATAACATTTGATAAGTTGATAAGGTGATAGTGATGATTAACACTGTGATGCAATTTCCGCATAAGTTTCGAATCGAAATTCGTCTCTGATTAGCTAAAATTTTCTAAATTCACAATTCTTGTCCTTTTGCTGCCATTCATCTCGGCCATTCTTTGGTCTTGAGCTTTTATCACGAAACGATAGTCGCCGTAACCTATTTAAAGGAAACTTTAAAAAACCATAAATTTTAATGACGCTATGAAATATTGACGATGTTTTAAAGTGCATAAAAAAGTAAGCAGCAAAATATTTGTATATCTGATAGATGGGAAACGGAAATAAAGAACGATAAGACGATTTAAAGACACAAACGAATTGACGAGAAAATTTTCTTGCCGTTTCGAATCGATCATATCTTCGAGAATTTTCACCTAACAACGATAGGAACGGCGGCCGTCGGCTTTCATCGTTCTTCGGCTAAACTCTTCATCGATCTTAATACTTCCTCTTTGAGGTAAACTATTAATCGGTTAACTACGATTAACCCTAATGATAAATTATCGGGTAATTATTCCATTTTCTTCATCTACATGCCTAAATATCGTCTCTGGAATGCATGTGTGGTCGTCTCAGTGTGTCACTTCTAAAATGTCTATAATCCTGCTCCTTCCTCCTTCTGTATCATCAACGTGTGATATACCATCCTTGAATATCCAACCTGCACGTAAATAATAGTGCTGCGAAATTGTTTTTATACTTAGAGAGGTGGATAAAAAAGGATCTATAATGTTACAAGAATTACGCGCAGGAATATATCGCCAAAAATATTTCACTCATCATCAATGAGCAAATTGGACATAAAAAAAGGAAAATTTATGAGTTGTAATTATATTTTCGTACGCAAAATGAATTGTATGTTCAATGACTTCAAATTAGAAATTATAATTGTATTTTCGATGACGTCATATTAGAAATCATAATTCATTTTCATTATAAGCCTATACTTTACTTAAAAACTACAAAATTTTATTTACTAAGGTTGATTTTTTGCAGCTATATAGTCTAAAAAATATGAGGAAAAAAAACGGTTCTGTTGGACTGCACTTGACTAGTTTTTTTTAATCAACTGAAGTAGAAAATATAATACAGTTTCATAATTTTACTGGAGCATAGAGGAGGGGGAGACAATTCAAATAGGATGCGGTACCACTTCCTGTCTCTCTCCTCCTTCATCCCTCCTCCTTCCTTCACCTTCTCCATCATCTTTCCCCTGAAAAGACCAAAAAAGTTGGTTAGGAAATTCTACATTGATTCCTTCACTTTGAAAAATTTTTGCTCGTGGCTTTCCAATATTTTTTTTAGATCATTTTCTTAGACTTTTTAAAATCATACTAATTAACTCGTTTCTATTTCGAGTCGACAAATGCGTGAATCAACACTTTACAATAATTTCTCTCAAGTATACGGGCAATTTTTCATATAGTGAGAATGACGTATATAATTTATTATTACGGTAAATCCAAATAATTTAATCGAAGTTAATTTTTTTGTGAGTAGTTTGGGAATTATTATTTTACAGTAAAAAGAAACGCTTTCAGTGACGTCACTCTCTCACTTCGATCAATACGATGGTGATTCATCGCAGACTAGAACTGCTATATTCGAAAATTTCCTAGGATCTGAGAGTAGTTGGAATTTCATCATAATCTTCACATCATTATGGCTTGCATTTAGATGATAGTCACTTTGTGATTGTTTGTGAGGTGGGGTCGACGTGGCTAGGCAAAGTGAGCATGAGCAATAGGTCAGTTGGTTAGAAAGCTGCAGGGAATGTGAAGTGATCTAGGTTCGGATCCCCGTAGCGAGAAAAGCTTTTATTTGCGTGACAATAATTGTATTTGGTACAATTGCACATTTAGATCGATCACTATGTAGTTAAAATATTGCAGATTTTTTATTCTAAATATTTAATAGGTGTTTTTTTTTAATATATATATATATATATATATATATTTGTCTGTGGGAAGCTAAAAAAATTAATATTCTCTCTATATTCGATTCTCAATTTGCAATTCCAAAAAAATGTCGCATTTCAATTCCGCATATATTCAGCATTCTAAATGCGACTCTACAGTATTTGGTTCAGCAGTAAGAAACTTATATAATCACAACGAATAGTTGTAATGTTTATTTGTACTCATAGTTTATTTCTAGAACTATAGATATTTCCATGCCTATTGATGAGTGCTTTAAAGTTTCTCACATATATAATTATATCGAGTTGATTCCATCGGATGAAAAATTTCTCCTCATTTTTCATAAATTTATTCATCGGTGATAGAGTATCAACGCAAAATTTCGTTTAATTTTCTTCTTTTTTTGGAATTCTTCGATTTTTTTCGAGAAATTTTTTTCTATGAAACTGACTAGAATTGGTTCTTAAGGTTTTTTTTTTTTTTTTTTTTTTTTTTTTTCACGAAACATCAGCCGTCGATGCACTAAGATGTCATAAACAGAGAAAACTATTGATGTTTGCTTGTATGCTGAAATTATTTCCGTTTTGCTTAATTACGTAGAAAAAAACTTCCACAAATTTCAACCACGATTTTTCCTATATTTTAGTTTGTTTTTTTAATCTGATAAAAAAATTGCAACTACAAGAGGCCATTTATTTCAAATGTAAAGCTGAATTTATTATTAATCACTGTACGGAACTTACTCATCTTCTTTCGGTAATTTTTCTCTTCTATGAAAACATTTCAGGTTGTTTCAATGTTTAAAATTAATTGTATCTTTTTTTTTTAGTTTCAAGGAAATGATGAAAATTTTGAGAAAATTTCTTTTTGAATGATTTTATTCATATCGGTAAATTTTTCGATAAAAATTCGAGAAAAATTCCATCAAAATGTTTTTTTTTTGAAAAATCAATATTCAATTCCAAAGAAAATTTTCCGAACTGTTTGAAATTTTTCAACAAAATTTGTTGAAAATTCATCATATTTTCGAAATTTTTTAGCGAAAATATTTTTTTGAAATTCAGAATCATTATCATTAACACTAAAATATCGATGTGTAGACTATTAGTTCTAAGGAAGAGAACGTCTACTGACCCTTCTAATTTGCCCTTTCAATTATATAATCGATCAATCAATAAATAACGAGTTTGGCTATGAGCAATTTTGAATTCGGTATGCATTCAAACAAGAAAGCAGGTGTGTAAGGTAGTCATAGGTATTCATAGATAGGTAATGCATTGCTCGATGAGTAGTGCTATTGTGCATTTATGATTGTAGTGTAATTGCACATTCATCGATAGAACGAATCCACTTATAGTTCGATCACTATCGTTTGTCCTATTTCAATACGAACAACCAATCACATTCCCATTCTTTGTTGTAGAAGAAACTCACAAAAGCGACGATTGCCATAGTATCGAATGTACACATACTCAATACAACTAAATGATATTTCCATAGCAATAAATGATTTTACGAGAAAAATTTTTGCTGGAAATTTTTTTCTACAAAAGGAATTTTTTTTCGGAAAATTTTCAATGCAAATATTTTTTTGAAAAATTTTTTATACGATTGGTTTTAGAGTAGAGAGGAATGTGTAAAAATTTCCTCAACAATCTTTTGTTCCTAGCATAGATCCTTTCCCCCAAGTGAGCTTCATTCCCTCCCCTTTCACTCTGAATTGAGTGCTCATAGAGACATCGAACTAGTAAGTTTTGGATGGGCTAATAATGCACTGTTTTTGAGGAATGTAGAAGTGATAAGCTGGTAGCAACGAAAAGACAAACAACTTGAAGGGTCTATTATTATGAAAAGGATAACGGAAAAAATTTAGAGCAAAAGAAATGAATAAAATAGAAAACTGTGTAATTTGAGGAGAGGGAAGAGATTTTTCTAAAAATACTGTAACTCTAGCATAAAATTATTGAACTATCGTATAACCTGAAGTAGAAACCCTAGGGGTTATAGGATCATGACTTATTTTAAAAGATATCAAATGTAATCTTTGCAGTCATTTCTTGCAAATTAGTTTCTTCTTTGAATAAAATTACTGTTTTTCTTTTATATTGAGAAAGAAAGAATTTATCAGATTTTCTTTGTTTTTTACGAAGTACTGTATTATTACGAAACGAGTACTGTATGCATAATATATATCACACAGTGTATGTGTATATATGTAAAAAGTATATACTTTGGATGAGTCACTGCTGGGGCTCCTGAAATTACAAAGGTGTGAGAGGGAGAGGGAAGAACCAAGATAATAGGACCGATTTTTGTCACTATCACCTTCCTTGGGTAAAGTGCTGCTGAGTTCATCTGTATGCTTCAGCTGGCAATAACAAAGTAATATGGTGCAGCCGTCAATACAGATAATTCAGGCAATCGTGAAATCCCCCAAAATGCATTTCTGCTCCAGAAATGTTTGCTTGATGAGAGAGCAAAGACAAAAATTGAGGGACTAGTGATAATGAGGCTTTAATGAGAAAACATGTATATGTAAGAAAAGGAATAGAAGGAAAAATACAGCAAAATAAAACGATAAAAAAGAGTGCAGACATACAAAGAATACAACGTGTGATGAAATTATACGTGAACGATGAAGTCTGAGATATGCAGAGTGGTTCATCTAACCGAAGAGAAATGATGGAAGGGTATAGGAAAAGATCCGACTCTCTATCTGTCATCAAAGTTGTGCCAGCCGGTAATAAGCTGGATTCATTTCTTCGATATTTCGGCTCACATTACTTGCCTTGTGATCAATTTCATTTCTTTTTCGCGACATCTAAAGAGCTCTTTTTTTTCAAATGCTTCAAAATATAAAGCGTCGTTGAAATGAATATCTTCTTCTTTGCTAATTCTTTAGGTACTTGATCAATGAAAGTAAAAATATTTCCTTCAATAAATTTCTTAGCCAAAATTCAATTATTTTTGGACTTTTTCCAAATAATTTTAGGATGAAAATTGAATTTTTTAAGAAATTTTTCGTTTAACTTCAACGTTTACTAATCAAAAATTGCTACCATTTATCAAAGCCAAACACTAAATTTTTTAATTACTGTGTTGTATGAATTTCTTTTCTATTGTTTCTTCAGTTATATTTGGCTCGCTTTTGCGTGATTGAATGAGTTATTATTTAATTTCAAAAATTTATCCAATTTTTTAATCCTCTGAGTCAACGCAATTCCAGTTCTAATTCCAATTGCAGTTCAATTCAATTTTCAGTTTTTTAAAAAAATTTCACTTCTTTTAAGATGTCTAAAGAATTTTTTTTCTTACAAATGCTTCAAAATATAAATCGCTGCTGAAATGAATATCTTCTTCTATGCTAATTCATTGGATATTTAATCTTCTGAAGTAAAAATATTTTTTCCGATAAATTTTCTTAGCCAAAATTCGATTACTTCATTATATCAACTCCGTTTTTCGATTATATCAACTCCGTTAGGCAGCCAAATTTGCATATATGAAAATTTATTAGTACATTTGATGCTTTATTGTTATCTAAAATATATACGACCATTGATATAGTGGGGAATGTGGTCATAGTGACAGCCGAAGAGGGCAGAAGAGATGGAGAGTTGGTGTCCTAAGTGTGTGTGTGTGTGTGTGTGTGTGTGTGAAATCATCGGCACAGCAATGGGGCACAATTGACAGCGTTTCGACTGCTCTGTCTATGTATCACTCAGTCAGTCAGCCCCTCATCGTGGTCGGCTCTTACAGCCATAAGTGCTGTTTTGTTGCAACTTTCATTCCTTCATCCATCCCATCACCCCTTACCTCTCACCCCTCCCTAACCTCCTTCCCCTCCCCCCTCCCCCCCCCTCGCCCCAAGCATTTTTATTTTTTTTCTGCTCTTTCAGCTATATTCAGCATTACTCATGTCTGTTGCATGTCCAGTTTCTAACGTCATATATACATATAGTAGAATTAATGTAAGCATCTGTTGGGTAATATCTCCATGAAGGTTGGGTAATACTCTGTCATCAGAGGGCAGGTAGAGAGAAGGGGACGAAAGCGGGAGTTGAGCACATGATAAAGGTAATAGCAAATGAGCAGCTATACGAAGCGAACTTTTCACGTCTGGCGTTTATCGATTCTCCAATCGATGAGTTTATGTATGAAAACATTCTCTCACCTGATCGATACTCATTTCTTGAATATATATCAACAATAATTTATATCATATTTGCGTGATTTAGTTCAATTTTGAATCGTAATAGAGGGGTAGCGTACTATTTCCACTTATTATTGTCATATTCATTTTCATTTTTTTCGTTTCTTTGAAAACCGGTTGTTCACTCTATTGCCTAATTGCAAATTAATTACTGAAATCATTTATTACCTATTCTTTTTTTTTCCACATTAAGGCTTAACAAATTGCATGTTCATCGAAAATTCTCAACAATATTCCTGATACACTTTAATGTATTACCTAATAAATTACAAAAAATATTTGATATTGCATATTCGTTTGGAAAAAAAAAATCAACAATAGCATCGTATAGTATAATTGGCCATTAGTAAATATATGATTCCATAGTTCCGGTGTTTCAAATATATAGTAAGTAATAATATACGTGTAAAATAAATGTACTATTTGAGAAATATCGATTGTAGAAATAAAATTGTAATAGGGGCAGATTTAAACCACTAATTGGTAGATTTTTTCGACATGGATGCTTTATATTTTAATTTATATTTCCGGTCGGTTTTTTAATGTTTTTATGAATGTTGTGTTTGCATCTTTTCTGGGGATATCGCATGATATTTACAGTTGTTTATTATTCTATAAACAAGGCAGAGAATGGGGAAAGAAAGAGAAGATAAGGAGAGTTTATACTTTTTATCGTTGAAAAAAAAAACGATCAATTCATTTCGTTGGAAATTTATTAATGCAATTTTTTTCTGACAATACCTACTTCTTTTCAATTATATTAATGAATATTGCGCATATCAACTAAAAATATGGTATAAAAAATTGAAATTCTACTCATAACAATAGAATATAATCAAAGAAAGATTTTTTTTTTAAAGTTTTATCGATTTCAAGGTCATCGAATAAGAGCGTTCATTTTGAAGCATAAAATCGATGAAAAAAAAAACGAAGAAGAAAGATTGGAATATTCGAATTTGTGAGCGGAGAAAAAAAAAATTAAAACGAAGGTGCTGCGCTAATATAATTTTGTCGATTCATTCTTCTTCTTCACCTCTTCGCCATTCACATCGTTGTAATACAAATCGATGTAGAGAATCAAATAAGATAGAGTTAAGTTGTAAAAGTTTTAGGGATAAGTTGTAAAAGTTTTACACGAATATAAATACAAGAATATAGATTAAAATAGGTTTATCATGACGATATCACTTCGAGAGTATTTCCATGTTCCATCTTTTTTCCCCTCTCACGGGATATTTATTGCCAACCGACTGGTTTATAGAATCATGCGACTCGATGATATCGCATTTCCTCGCTATATTCATAGATGATTGTATATGAGTATGCACGTGAAATATGTATGACTAAATCGCTCGTATCCTAATCGACGTTCAGTACGTCGTTTCATCTTTCCTGTACGTTCATCGGCAGCTGGTTGGACGTAGTGATAGCACCACTTATGTGTGTGTTTTTTTTTTGCAAACCTCGTTAATATATCACTTTTTAAAGGAATTTTAATTCGCAGTCATGAAAATATAGCACCGTCCACCTCTCCTCGTCCCCGCCATCTATAGAAACCCTCATTTCGAGGATATATCAAAGATCGAAACTGAAACAACCGAAAACAACGTTTTCACTTAATTTTTGAATACACCTCTTGAAGAAGTTTTTGTTTTTTTACAACAGTACTTGCATATATATGTGTTGAGGCGAAATTTTTCTTATTTCAATTATTTAATTTTTTGCAGTTCAAAAATTCNAGCAGTGTTCATACGCTTATGCCAACGAAATTCGGAATGGACAAGGTGGGGATAGGGAAGATGGGGAGGTATAAAGCTTCATTCGGAGGAAAGGCATGGGGTTTTATTAAAAACAGAGATATGGGGCTTTATTTAAAACTCTTTAGTAATTGATTTTCATTGCTTTAGTGTCTATAAGTTCTTTTAGATTTTTTTTTTGCATGAATTTATTAATGCAAGCTGCAAAAAATTTTCTCTTATGCATTTTTTTTTCAAATTTCTTTCTGCGAAAAAAAATTTGAAGTTAATAAACTAAAAAAACCTAATAAGCTAATTTCCGGTTGGCTAAACGATTCGTATTGCTCATTATATTCGACGATGTCATTGTGCTGAATTATTAAGGCGTATAGAGACTAAAATTTGTTCTACTCGTTGAAGATTTTCACCCTTCCAATCGAATTTTATCTTATTTAATCAAATGTTCAATTATATTTACTATATATAAATATATATCATTTACAACCACAGTTGTAATTATCATCTATATTAATTAAACTCTAATGTAATTTAAGTTGCTTTATTAAGATATCTATAGTTAAAGAGTGAAAACATTTCTAAAATTCAACGTGTGTAGATGAAGCTTTAAATATTATTTTTTATTTATGGGGATGTATGCCTATGCTTATGACTCATCCGCTCCTTGCTAGCTTCATAGCGCATTAAGAAGCTCCGAGAGTATGGCTCCAGGAGTCCTCTGTGACTGATGATTACGAAAATTTTGAAAAAAAAAAGCAAATGTATTCGCCACGAGAATTAAGATTGTGATAAAAGTTCTGTAATATTTGAAAGAATGAAAAAAATTTCTGAATAGAAAAAATCATAGCTTACCTATTGCTTACTTCGATAGAAGTTAAAAAACTTGTGATTTTTTTTTGGTACCAATCAGGCTAAAACGGATGAACTTGAACCTGATATGTTTTTCAACGATGCTCTCCCCCCCTCCCCCCTCTCCCCCCTTTGGCCTAGCCCTCCCCTCTAGTCTGTCCGTCTCGTGATTGTTTCAACATCTCAACAAGTAGGTCTATGATGTGGGTGGTTGTTTAAAGGTAATAGAGAGGTGAGTTTTGTTTGATGCAATAGGATGCTGCATAAGGTGTGTCATTGAGACAGCTCCACTGACTGTTCACATTGAACAGTCAGTCTGTCAATGTTGATTGAATGTCCTTGAAAGGCGAGACGTTGTTGTCTCTGCCTTTTCATTACCTTTCATAGGTCTCTCCCTGTCTTCCTCTTTCTTGTTTTCTTTTCCTTTATATAGATCATAAATTCTCGATATTTTTTTTTTAAATTGTAAAATCCTTATCTTTTATGATTTGAAAAAAAAAATTCTTATTCAATTTTCATTAAAAATTTGGTAGAAAAAAATCTTCACTGTCGTTCATAAATTCGAAAAAAAAATGTTCCCATTTAAATTCGATATGAAAATATTAATTTAGACTCAATTTTGAGTATTTTTTGATTTTTTTATTCATTATTTTTATTTTCTGGAATAATTGCTAAAGTTTTTTAGAATTTTTTAAGTAAATCGCTTATTAAGTGAAAAATTATTCGATGAAAAATATAAGCGAATTAACAATAAAAATTGCCGAATTTCAAAATTTAATCTTTAATAAAATAGTTTATACCTGCTTGGTTATCTTGAAGAATAGTCATCTTGTCGTGTTTAAATTTTTGAAAAGAAGAATATCATTCTTCTTAAATCCTTTCTTCCAACGTTAAACACTTGAATCAGTGAGTTGTTTCGAACTATGAAGAGGTAAATAGTGATGCAATAAGTTTCTCAAATTTTATGGGAAAATATTTGCCCACCCTTCTTTAAAACTTGCTCTTTCCATTACCTACTCTTCAATTTTGAGAAATGTTATAGCCACCTGGGGGCTTTATTCTAAACAGTACGGTGTAGTTCCTTACCTTACGATATAATTTGATTAGGACGTAACTTAATTCAAGGACTAACTCGAATTTGATACTATTTTGCATCATATTGTGTCATAAACAAACGATGTATAAATAGGATTATTCATTTTTCAATTTTTTTCATTT